>ML111782.1:97835-125076 GCA_003697995.1 Taxidea taxus jeffersonii
TTGTTGGTGGTCCCAGGAAACAGCACCATCCTCATTATTCTTCCTAAAGCCTCACCCTATATTAAAATCTCATCAACTGTCCAGTTTGAGTATGCTTTCGTTATTCTGTTGGAATCTTGGCTGATAGGCTAATCATGTGAAATCATAACCTATGAAGCTTAATGTTCTTCTCACTATAGAAAGATGTTTCTATTTGATATAATTAGGAATCATGTAATCATGTTGTTTCAACTGTTGAAAAGAACTAATAATCATTCTGCCAAAGATAGCTGTTTATTTGACCTTAATATATCTGCCCCACCTGTAATTTCATGAGATCTCATCAGTTTGTTAATATTTTAAAATAAATAACTCCACTTGAAATAAATAGGTACTTGAAGAGAAACTTCGGGATAATAAAGGAACAGTGAGGACACACAATCATATCATACATATGAAAATACTGTTGATGCATATGGGTATAAGAAAAATCTAGCAATTAGGGGCACCTGGGTGGCTCAGTTGGTTGAGCATCCAACTCTTGATTTTGGCTCAGGCTATGAACTCAGGGTTGTGAGATCACCCCCAGCCCCTGTGGGTCTCCTGCTCAGTGCTCAGCCTGGAGCTTGCTTGAGATTCTCTCTCTCCTCTCCCTTTGTCCTTCCCCCTGCTCACACTCTCTAAATAAATAAATATTTTTTAAAAAGAAAAGAAAAGAAAAATCCAGCAATTTTATCAGAGTGTTAAATACACAGCGATAAACTGGAATAAGCTATAACTCTCAAACATTATCTCTGGATTCAGTTACATTAAAGTGAAAATCAGGTGCTTGACTTTGGTTTAATATGGGGACGTGTTAGAAAATGCACTCTGATGTTAGCAGGACCTTGAGTCTCAACGTTATTTGGGTGAATAGGTTCTGGAAAATATTTTCCAACTCACCTATCCCAGAAAAGCAACAAGTGAAACAATTCAAGTGAGGAATTAGCCGGGATACGTTTTAGACTCTCCAGCCCTCTATGCCCCAGGCTGTCCTGAGTCAGTCGTCAAACCAAGGTGCTGCTGAGACAGTGTCCAGGGTGAGAAAGACAAGGCGCCCTTACCCTGACCTGCAACCAGAGACTAAGGGAAAGGTTATATGACACAACTGACTCATTGTGAAAATGTGGGAAAGGAAACACTGTTTCATTATGTTGTATCTCAGTGATTACATAGTTTGTAAAACCTGTGTATTCAACTTATGAAAGATGTTACCTTAAAGTTTACCTTCCTAATGATACATTTTCTACTATCTTACTTAATGGCTCTAAAGAACATGATCTCATAACTCTGTATTTAAATATAGTTAACAAATAATATGATAAAAATGGAAAACAAAATAAAAAAGAAAAAGGAAAAGGAAAAACATGTTAGAAAAAATAATGTTAGTGCATGAAAGGAAAGGCCTAAGTTATTACCTTATCCATCCCATCCCTCAAAGGGCCTAACTTGATGATATGTACATATTAGGACTTTAATACCTATTTATTAAATTTAATGCAAATATTCAAAATGAGGTTAAAATGAGACTGGCTATTTCTGGAAAAGTTCCAGACTTAAGCATTGGTTTTCTTTACAGGTCACGAAAAATCATCCGTATATGGAGTCTTGGGGACTCCAAGAAATCCAGTGACTTTCTCAAGCAGCTAAGGATTACCTAAGAAGGATTGTCATCTGAGCCATGACATCGGTAGTCATTGTCCCTGATGCTTCCTTGACCGGAATTGTTCCTGATGAAATGCAAGCTCATCCACCCTGTGTGACTAAAGGCATTAAAAGCAATGAAGAATATGAACAGGGTAAGCCATGATTAATTGCTTAGTACAATGAAGCTAATCCAAAATGTACATGAATCTTAATTTAATGCTCATTATAAAAAAGGGGATCTCTCAGGACGCCTGGGTGGCTCAGTTGGTTAAGCAGCTGCCTTCGGCTCAGGTCATGATCCCAGCGTCCTGGGATGGAGTCCCACATCGGGCTCCTTGCTCAGCAGGGAGCCTACTTCTCCCTCTGCCTCTGCCTGCCTCTCTGTCTGCCTGTGCTTGCTCTCACTCTCTCTCTCTCTGACAAATAAATAAAAATAAAATCTTTAAAAAAAAAGGGGGGGGGATCTCTGATGTTTTAACACACCTTTGAAACCATTACCTTCCTAAAATTTTCCACTCATGAGCTCTCAACTCATGAACAGTGATCATTCTAGAGAAACTGAACAATCTAAATTAATCAGGTATAAAGTTTCCCAGGTTATTATATTTATCTAGCATGAAGAGTTTTGATGATATCGAATTATACTGCTGTTTTTTATTTAGAGTTGTCTGTAGATTGATAGCTTAAAATATTTTCTTGCTTCTCTTGAGCAAACAAAACAAAACAAAAAACACATTCCCATATATAAATCAAAACACCAGAGACCCTTGAACCCAGAAGTACCAACAGAGCTGAGAATCTGTACAGAGCCAAGGTTGCAAGAACAGTTTCTGACAAAACCGTGGGGGTGATTTGAGGATAGAAAACAGTAGAGTTTGTAGCAAGTTGGTGACCTGCATCGACAAAGGAAGACAAGACATTTTCAGTCCAGTTGTATTGTTCAGGATAAGGCAGGCTATATTATGGTAACCAGATGACCCCTGAACACGTCTCTGTCTTCTCTGCATGGGGAGCAGCTCTCTTATCCCCTGGAGACGGACACCTGTGCAGTTTGCCTCCGCCCCCTTCTTAGTCAGGAGCACCTCTCAGCTGCTGAGCTGATCACTGTTTGCAGGGGTGCTAACAGCCCCTCCCAGGACACTGACAGATGGGAGCCTTAGCAGCTTGACAGCCACAAGTCCCCTGACCTTACTTACTCCTAACTACAGTTCTGAACAAGTGTCATTTCAAAGGGCATGGACACAGCAGCCAAGTTCACTGGGGCTGGGCAGCCATGGGATGGGGGCTGGAATTGGGACTGTGTTTGGGAGACTTACCATTGGTTACAGCAGGAACCCCTCTCTGAAGCAACAGCTTTTCTTCTGTACCATTCTGAGCAGTGCCCTTTTGGAGGCCATGGGGCTCTTTATTCTGACCGTGGCCTTTCTCATCCTCTTCGCCACGTGAGAGAGCCATCTCCTCCTCCCCTGGCTCTTTCTCCCGTGTCTCGTCTGCCCTGTATGTCCCTTTTCCTATATCTCTCCAGGCAGCCTGGCGAAAGTGGCTGGCTCAGAGTTTAACAGAAGGAAGCAAATTAGTGCTTTATTGATAAGAAAAAAAAAAAAAGACCCCTGAAATCTCACCCACTTAATATGTAAAAGTTGATTTCTTGTTCACCCAGTTCAGATATAATTTGGTGGCTTGCTAGAACTGTGTCCTTCCCAGTGACGGCACAGATATCCAAGCTCTTTCTATCTTACAGCTCCACCATTGAAAATTCTTGGTTTCCAGGGTTGCTGGTTTAGGAAAAAAGAGAGCTGGGGACTGGCTGGACTTATCACCGCTGAGGCTCCAAAGTGGCCTGTGTCTTGGGGCACAGACCATGGAATTTGTCAAATATTGCCTGGGCTTTCCTACCTATCCCAATTTCCATGTAGACTACTCTTGGCCAGGGTGCTATGAACCAAAATGATGTGTCACCTCTGGGATGAAGCATTTAAGAGCCAGTGCGGCATTCTTCAAGCTCTTTCTCCCCCTGTTATATGACTGCAGTTCCAAATGGGAGAACTATAAGTTATTTTCTTCTCCTTCCTCCACTTCTTCCTCCTCTTCCTCTCCTCCTCATCCTCCCTTTTCCCCCTCCCCCTCCTCCTCCTCCTTCTTTTCCTCTTTCTCCTTCCTCCTCTTCTTTCTTCTTCCATTTTCCTTCTTCCTTCCTTCTTTCTTCTCCTCCTCCTCCTTTTTTTTTTGAAAAACCTGATTCTCAGTTCATTGTTTGGATGGGAGCTACCCTACGGAGCTCCTGGTCCCAGAGAGGGCTCTATGCAGGTAAGAGAAGAGTCCAATTGTATGTACTAAGTCTTGATATTTGGAGTTTGTTCCCACAAGATAACCTAGCCTATCTTTACTGATGCTCCAAGGGAAGATAAACACTTCAGAACCCAAGTCTTCCAATGGAAGGAGTTCTGTGGAGCTGTCTTCTAGAATCCTACTGTTGTTGAAATGTATTATAACTCAAAGTAATAGCATCACATAACCAGGGATAACATTCTGTGACTGGAAGTGTGTCTATCCAGTTTAGAAGCTGCTATACATTTTAAGTATAATAAAAGAGCTAGTTCTCCCAAGAACAGATTTTATCTTACCCCTAAGTCATTTTCCCCCAGTTTTCCTTCAGGACCTATAAAAGTCTGGGTAATGTTTTTCACTGATGGCCAATAGATACTTTCATAGCAGACCTGAGTCGCCATTTCCTCATGGAAAAGAATAGTAAGCCCTCACACACTCAGTCTTTTTATTAAACGAGGTCTTCCAACTGCCTTTTCTGGCACATCAAAAATAAGTTCAAATCTACTTTTTAATTGAGCATGATGTAGATTACAGAACTGTCAACTCATTATCTCACTCCCTATAGAAAAAGACACTGTTAGTATTTTTTAATATATTGGCTTCAGATGTGTTTTCAAATATTCAACAGTAGAAAGGGCCTGACCCTCTCTAACATTGGAAATGATTCATGTTATGTATTCCTAGGGCAAGAAAGGCTATAAAACTATTTTTAATAATTGCAAATTTTAGTTTAAACATAAATTGCACATAGTTTGCAGTTACTTAATGGGACACAGACATCTTTGTCTCTGGGAGAGCCAAACCTCGTGAACTGGAAATGTACAGTCAGAGAAACCATTTATAATTTTGCTTTGAGCTTTGGATGCTTTGGTTTGAGTCAAGATATATGAAGTCAGGTTTATGACTGAGAAAGCCGCTTTTCCCTCTCATGCAATGGACAGTTAGCTACAGCTAAGCATAAATTAACAGAGGGTATTGCTAAATTGCCAAATAGTTTCCTTTTTAAGCCAATAGAAGAAAAAACAGCATTCAAGTGCTACTTTAAATTTATAGAATTATTACAAACCTAGGAACTTGTAACACCCAAAGCAATGTAAACAAGAAGACGTTAAGATATCTTTTGGGTGCCTGGGTGGCTCAGTGGGTTAAAGCCTCTGCCTTCAGCCCAGGTCATGATCCCAGCATCCTGGGATCGAGTCCCGCATCGGGCTTTCTGCTCAGCAGGGAGCCTGCTTCCCCCTCTCTCTGCCCGCCTGTCTGCCTACTTGTAATCTCTGTCTATCAAATAAATAAATAAATAAATAATAAAATTTTTAAAGATTAAAAAAAAGATATCTTTCATAGAAGAATATAGAAAGTGGCCATGTTATGAAGTGATGATAATAAAATATTTCTCTCCTTGTGTGTGTTTCTTTAATAATAATCACTTTTAAATATATTAGTCTTTTGAACATCTTACCCTTTGTAATGATCCAGGAAAAAAAAATGACAGTGAATATTCAGAACCTTTTATACTTCTCACATCCCCAGGAATTCTCTTTTTCTTTGTCTCCATAATTTGGGGCTTAGCTGTGCATGCAATCTGGAATGATGTGTGAGAAATGAAGCAGTAAGAACTGAAAGCTGAAACCTACCTGACTACTTTTCACTGCTCAGGGCCAGGAGTTATTTGTAGAAAAGGAGTGATAAAAGAGCAGGCACAAGAGAGGTGAGCGATTGGGCTGGGTTGAAAGAGGAGATTAAATAAGATTTTGGAAACTGAGGGAGAAGATTAGGACTAAGGCTGAACGGTGATGAGTGGGTCTGTGCAACAACTGAAGGGTAGGCAGAGAAGATTTTTAATGTTGAGTTAGGTGTTGTGCATGGACGTATTCTTTTGGAGAGAATTCAGCAAAGATTAAAGAATACGAATCTCTCTTTCTCTCAGTGCACCTGGGCGGTTCAGTTGGTTAAGGGTCTGACTCTTGGTTTAGGCTCAGGTCATGATCTCAGGGTCATGAGATCAAGCCCCGACTAGGGCTCTGTGCTGGGCCTGTAGCTTGCTTAATATTCTCTCTTGTGCTCTCTGTCTGCCCTCCCCCTAAAATAAATGAATGAATGGATGAATAAATAAATAAAAGAAACTCTTTCTCTCAATAAGAGATAATGTTTCTAAAACTAATAAAATGCTGAACTGAGCCAAAGAATGATCAGCGTTGTAGGTTGTTCTGACTTGTAACAAGATATTTTAAATTTCTATAAAAATAAAGTGAAGCAGACATCATTGTGCTCTACCAGGCTGATAGGAAAACACCAAATAGTGATGGATCAACATGGCCAGTCATTAATGAAAATTGCCAAAACAACAGGCTGGAATCAGGATGTGAATTTCAGTGAGGAATGCTTCCACGTACAAGGAAGACAAAATTTGTCTAACAGGAGTTTAGCATTAGAGAGGTTCTTCTCCTATATAACAAAAGGTCTGAAAATGGGCCTCCGTTGGCATTTGTTACCTTCCTTACCTTTCTCTCATGATTGAAGTGTCTCTGACACTTTCCAATGGCAAGTCCTTGAGATGAGAGAAAACTAGCTTGTTGGCAAAGGAAGAGGGAGCATAGAATGTAGAGTGACCTCGAGAAGATAGTAGAAAGTCTTCTGTTTAGTTCAATATTAACTATTCAAGTTTAGTTTCTAGGGGTATCCCACAGAGACTAATATCTTTGTATTTTTATGATTTTCCTGTGAATATTCTTGCTATTCAGATGTTGCCAATTAGCCTGGTTAATACCAGGTCGAAACCAGTCAGGGAGCAAGGATGTATCTGGGCCCTGAGGCATAACTTATCCCTTCCACCTACTCTCCTCCCCAAATAAAAATCTTTGCACAAAACAGATTGATGGAAACAATTTGACATGTATCTTTGCCATTAAAAAAAAAAAAATCAGGCTCTTTGATTCTCAGAATGAATGCCTCTTGGATCATAACAGAGGGGAAAATTGCATCATCAAGAATGTTATTGGCAAAGTGAAATGGTATGTTTTATAATTCTAAGATCTTTAACAACATAAAAAAAAAAAAAGTTCCATAGGCTTGAATTGAGTGTAGTTTGGATCGTGACTCAAACCTTTCGTATTTCCACCTGGATGATGGAGATTTGAAAACCGGAGGGGTTTCCAACAAAACAGAGTGAAGTCAACATAACCCAGGCCATTTACTAATTAAATGTGCTTTCAGGCATGTTTGAAATAACCCAAGAAATTATAGCTTCCAACATCCTTCCATTGGTGCAACAGCCTGCTCTTCTACACAGTAGTCTCTAGCAGAATTGCTTTGGTCTGACCCTGCTCAGTAGATGTGAGCATCTTTCATCTGAGATAGAAAGGCTTGAGCCAGAGTGAGGAAGTGTTCATTGCAGGAGTATTTGCTTTTGTCTTCATTACTGGGTGGAATTTCTTACCACATCTCTTACTTAGGGTTGGCTTGAAGTTAGACCTTGATCGCTTACAGATACATTCCCATGGATGTTTTTCACCTGAGTTCACTTACCTCTTTTGAAGTGGAAGAGCTGGGAGTACCCGGATGAATAGATTTGACATCAACAGAAGCTGAGTTTTCTCAGGTGGCTCATCGGATAGAAAGAGAAGAATACAACTGTGGAAAAGTTATTTTTATTACACAACAGGCAAATATTTGTATTAACTTGTAGAACAAGTTTGATAAAGCACACCTCAAAGCAAAATAAATAACATACAAATAGTCTATTCTTTCTGCTAATTCTAGCACAATAAAGAATGTTTTCAACCTCCTTATCATTACAGAGGATATTCAAGAAACAGCTTTTGGTGCTATATTGACAAAATCTAAAGAGGCAATAACTGATATAATCTAAAGGTGATAAGAATAGGAATAAATCATATACAAAGAGGTCTGCTACTGACATAAGTAAAAAAAATATAATTTGTTTTCCAAAAAAGTACAAATTCTTTTTATTATTGACGATGATGATAATGATAATAATATAATAATGATAATAGCTACTTTTGAATGAATGGCCTAATAAATATCTGGTGACAAACAGATTTTATTTAAAAGTAATTTTTTAACTACTTTATTGAGGTATGATTGACATACAAAAAAACAACATATAGTTAATGACATACAAAAAAACAATATATAGTTAATATATAGTTAATATAGTTAACAATATATAATGTTAATATATAAAACAAATATATAGTTAATACAGTTAATATATAACTGGATGAGTTTGGGGTAAGTATATGCCTGTGAAAACATCACCACCATCTATGCCATAAACGTACCCATCACCACCCAAACTTTCCCTCTATATATTTTAATTTTGCATTAGCCCATTTAATCCTCATACCAACCCTAAACAATCAGTAGGTATTGGTGTGCTTTCACCACTTTACAAATGGGGAAAATGTGCCCTGAAAGGAGTAATTTGCCTGAGGTCTAACTTACTGAATGTTGTAGAATTAGGAATGGAGAACAGGTTTTTAATACTTCAGAGCTTATTTGTTTAACTATTATTGTTGTTATTTGTTTCTCAAGCTCTAGAATATATCTAAAGGAAATAGTGAAAAAGAGTAAAATAATCATGGATATGTATCTGTATATTGCAGCATTATTGATAATAGGGAAATTTTGGATTAAAATCTCTGAAGCATGGATTAATAAGTAAAAATGCTTATAGTAGGATGGTTTAAAAAAAAGCTTATTGTACAAAAGATAGCTGATCTATAGCAATAACTACTAATTCTACTTCTCTGGAAAGAGATTTAGAGATACATAAATAAAAGAAAAAATATTTATGAGGGCAAGGTATTTACAAGATTGAAGCATTTTAAGCTATCATAACACTGTTTTCATTGTCTTGTTTGTGGACAGTGGGGCAAAAATAGAGGCTAATTGTCTTCTTTTTGAAAATAGAATAGTAAGAACTTTCATTCATAAATCCAGATTAAAGCAAGCAGAGTCACGCAGCGGAAGCGTGCTGGGCCCATAAATCCAGATTAAAGCAAAAGTTACAGAACAAAACAAGCCCCTCACCCTTCACCCTCTCTCTAGTGTCATGTTCCTTGTGGGTTTTCTTCTAAATTCCTAATGGTGGGAGGCTCACAGATATAAATTATCAGTTGCAATTTTAGAACAGTGTTTTGGAAAGGGGCACTCTAAAATGGGCTGGATTACCCAAATAACAAACTGAATTGAGCAAGACAAAGAGTCCACATCCTGGGAGCTTACAGAAACATCAACGGGGGACAGAGGACTACAGACAACTTCCAAAAAATAGAAGAGCCTTTGAAGGAACCAAATAAATAGCAAGAAAATGAGCGCCAGGACCTTAGAAAGAAGAGAGAACAGATATATTCAGGGCTACTTTGCTAATTCAGAAGCAGCAATAGAGAGGCAAGATACCAACCAGATACTTACCTGCTTGTCTTATGGGGCTAATGGAGAAGAAGGATGAAATACAGTTTGAGTCCTCTTAAGGAAGAGAGCTCTGGTAAATTTCCCAGGCTTTTAGCTTGAACTCTTCTTTCTAGGAGCTATTTCTGAGGAATAGAGGTGGACTGGAAAGAAATCAGTCCTCGTAGAAGCTGAAATTCAGCTTGAAATCATCTTAATCCTTGATCGGAATGCGGTGGTCATCTACCCTAACTGCTTGCCAAAGGCAAAATAAATCCACCGTGGAAGGGATAATGTCATCAAGAGACTTAAATTGTCACATACGTTTCACACTGATCTTAAGTAGTGTGCCTCACTGTCCCCATAGCACCTGAGGAATTATCTAATTTAAATTCAAGCTTCACCTGCGATCCCACAGTGTTATGGACACAATTTGTCGGATTAGATCCTCATTCTTCCAATTCCCTGTCTCACATTCCTGCCCACTCTGTTACACCCCTAGTCCTTTAAATCATGCCAAAGGGGAAGAGGAAAGGGTGCTAGAGATGTTTGTGCAGTTTTAAATAAATAATAGAATTGATACAATGGTTTTTAACTTTTTTTTTCTTTTTGAGAGAGAAAGGATATGAGAGTGGGGGAGAGGGAGAGTATCTCGAGCTAAGTGAGGAGCCCAACTGAGGGCTAGTCTCATGACTCTGAGAGCATAACCTGGGCCGAAATCAAGAGCCGGATGCTTAACCGACTGAACCACCCAGGTGCCCCAATATTTAACTATTGTTAAGGAACCAGTCGTTCAGCCTATTGGACATGGTATGGGTCAGATTAAGCAAGAATCGTTCAACCAAATCAAAATGGTAAAAATTTAGACATAATATGTTAAAGTGAGGATAAGAACCCACCCATAACAAACAAAATTGAAGTGTAAGCATTGCCAATATAAATAGTAGTATCTTGGGACACCTGGGTGGCTCAGTTGGTTAAGCGGCTGCCTTCGGCTCAGGTCATGATCCCAGCATCCTGGGATCGAGTCCCGCATTGGGCTCCTTGCTCAGCAGGGAGCCTGCTTCTCCCTCTGCCTCTGCCTGCCTCTCTCTGCCTGTGCTCTCTCTCTCTCTCTCTACCTAATAAATAAATAAATAAAATCTTAAAAAAAAAAATAAATAGTAGTATCTTTAAGATAAGGTCATAATAAAATAATGAGTCTTTGGCAAATAACTATATAAATACACAAAAAAAAACTTGTGAATCATAACTTCATTTAAACAGAGGTTATGCTTCTGAGTCATGTTTCTTATTAAAATGTACTTTATGGGCAATTTCTAAAAATTAAATGAAATCATTTAATAACTCAACTTCCATTTTAATAACACAGGGTTGATATATAGGACCCACCTTAGCTTTTGAGTAACATATACTGGTGGTTATCTTGATTACTAAAAGATTTGGATTTAGAACATCTTTCCTTATACCCCAAAAATGCAATCATAAGGCGTTTTGTGTTAGATGGTGAAGTAAATACAGAATCAGTATCTGTCAGAGAGTGAGCGAACATGGGAGAGGGAAGGTCAGAAGGAGAAGCAGACCCTCTGCTGAGCAGGGAGCCTGATGTGGATGGGACTCGATCCCAGACTCCAGGATCCTGACTGGAGCTGAAGGAAGTCACTCAACTAACTGAGCCACCCAGGCGCCCCCTTACTCAGCTTCTTGATGAATCTTAGCCTCAGTCAATTTCCCAGTATTCTAGGTGGGTGACAAGACCACTGACCGCCTCAGGTCCCCAGAACATTCTGTAGGCCAGACCAGCCAGAGCAGAGCGAACAACAGGCTCTCCTTAGATTTCTTAACATAAAGGTCACATGTTCTTTGAGTGACATCAGTGCCTTTAGCACATGGCAAAATTGGGCAAGATTTTGTTCTCAAACGCAGAGTATGAGAATGAGGAAGAGAAAACTTATATCTGAAGAGAGAATAATCCCATATACTTGGTGTGTACCAGGGACTGAGTGAACAGCTGACTGGAGGGGTAATTTAGGATAAGCTATAATTACATGGAAATAACAGTCAACAGATTAAAGCTGAAATGTCAAATTAACCACTTCTTAGTCATGTGAGTGTTAAGAAGTCTCCTACCTTCCCTGAGCAGTGATTCCCTCACCTGTAAATCTGATTAATAAAACTGAGCATGAACATGATTTTTGAGAATTAAGTAGGATAATGTCTGATAACACCCTATACATAGTAGATGATAAAAATTTTTGAGATAAATCGTGAAAATGTCGTGTTACATTTTAAAATTTGATTTATAGGGACGCCTTCATGGCTCAGTCGGTTGAGCCGCTGCCTTCAGCTCAGATCATGATACCAGGGTTCTGGTATCCCTGGTATCATGATCCGAGGGACAAGGAGTCCCATGTCAGGCTCCTTGCTCAGCAGGGAGCCTGCTTCTCTCTCTGCCTCTGCCTGCCATTCTGCCTCCTTGTATGCTCTCTCTCTGACAAGTAAATACAATTTTTAAAAATAAATAAATAAATAAAATTTGATTTATAGGCCATATGGACTTTTCTCTTCCTCCTTTTTAATTTTTCTGTTTTTTGTGGATGGTAAGGATATGTACCAAGTAGGAGTGCCTGGGTGGCTCCGTCGGTTAAGCATCTGCCTTCAGCTCAGGTCATAATCCCTGGGTCCTGGGATCAAGCCCCATGTCAGGCTCCTGCTGTGCGGGGAGCCTGCTTCTCCCTCTCCCTCTGCTGTTCCCCACCTCTGTTCATGTGCGTGCTCTCTATCTCAAATAAATAAATATAATGTTAAAACAAAAGATATGTACCCATACAACATAAGTACAAATAACCAAGCAGTGGAGTTTATGAGAAAAGAAGGTAAATGCTGATAAATGTTTGATACCATAGGAATGCTGTGGTAGATAAATGCTAATGATTTACCATTAATCCAATTTATTATCTAGTATTATAACTGACTTGCTGTTAAAAAAATCTAGTATGTACTATAAGCTGTCTTATGTTACTCATTCCTAAGTCTCAATTTATCTGATTGGCCTATTGACATATTGGCCAATCAAAATCTACGGATTTATTTTGGTAGGAGTTACCACTAAGGTACAAGTCCTCACACAAAATGAATTTGCACCCACGGAGTCATGCCACAGTGACAGGTGACAGCTCCCCCTACTGGCCACAAGTGTAGAGGACAGTATGCATATTTGATCATTAAGAACTTAATCTTGAAGGTATGGAGGTGAGACAGTATCTAGACATACACACATGTACACGTGCACACATACAAAAAACACCATTTATTCATATTTTCATTCCTGTCCCACATACATAGGCTTGACAAATGCTGAGCATCTGGAAGGTAAGTTGATACAATTCACATCTTTTTTGGTGAATAATAACAGGAGTATAATTCAGGTGGACCAATTTAATAATAACCACATAAATCTGTATTCCAAGCACCAAGACAAGAGTTTAATTTCAACCAAGTATGAAGTACTCAGGAATCATCTGCATTAAGTTTAAGTGAAACTAATTTTTTTCATATTTATTAATTTTTAACTGTTCAGATTCATCTTAATTTATTGGGCTTTTCACTGATGTTTATTAGATATCTACTCTGGGCCTGGCTGTAGGCTAAGTGCTGAGGAGGGAGCAAGTAACGAAGCAAAATCTCTTCCTTCATGGGGGTTATTACATTCTATTGGAGAGAAATAAATATTCACATTAATTCACACTAATCTCTGAAGTCTTCAATGTATAAAAAATTTCAAATAAGTAAAAGTGAGTTTTAATTTTTCCTTTAATGAAACCTGGAAATGTGAGTTTTAATTCTTCTATATCGCTTAGACACTATAGTTGGCCTGTTTCTTAGTTGATAGACCCATTTCTAGTTTCCTACTGATGTTTTTAAGTAAATTCAAAAATGCTAATAGAAATATTATGAAAATAAGATATTGTGATATGAAAAATGTAAAAATCAGTGGTGCTTGTAATATGGCATTCAGTGGGAGATATGCCCATGGAAGAGAACGTACTGATCTTTCTTTAAGACCTTGGTCCTTTTCCACTCCTCCGATATTAGAGCCATTTCTATCACTACATTTATCATTCTCCTCATTTATAGGGAGTTACAGAGAAATACTAAATAAAGCATGATTTACCAAATCCCCATAATCCTTGAAAGAGCAGGAAAGATTGTCAAAACAAAAATGCCTGTGCACAGACCCTAGTGGGGGTTTGTGTTGAAGGTTACCTTCTGTGAAAGCTCTGTTTTTAAGCTACTCAGATTAGATTTTTGAAACCAAAAGGTTACCTTCCTAAGGCTGCTATGTGAGCGTATTAACTAAGTCCAGAGCTGGCCACAGAACGCTGTTGCGTTACATTGAGTTGGAGGCTGGTGTTGATTACCATTGGGCCAAAAAGTGCTTGAGTGCCTGGGAGGCCTGAGATCCAGAGTTCCCAGCTGCTCTTCTGCTTCAGGACAACAGCTCGATGAGAAATGGGTGGCTTGGGTGGTTGGGTTATGGACATTGGGGAAGGTGTGCTATGGTGAGTACTGTGAAGTGTGTAAACCCGGCACTTCACAGACCTGTACCCCTGGGGCTAATAATATATTACATGCTAATGTGTTAATAAAAAAAGAAATAAATGAATTTTATTTTAAAAAAAGAACGAAATTGGTAGCTTGACAGTTCCTGTGTCTCTCTACAATAAGGGGCCTGTGGATGTGTCATCCAATAGCATGTGCCCATGTAGTAAGGACCAGAGCTCATGCAGGTTTTAAGGATCCTCCACACTTTTCTCTTCTTTATAGAATGACCATGAGAAGAACACAAAAATACTAAAGAGACTTTTTGAAGCATTTCATGACCAAGTGATACAGAAAAAACCAACACTGGCAAGATACAGTGAAGATAATGTCTGAAAGTAAACTGTCTTCCAGAAAGGTAATTCTGTGTAGCATATTAAATAGGCCCACAGAGATGATTACAACCAGCACAAGAAAATAAACAGCTCCCTTTGAATCTTAAACTTCATTACTGCTGTGTTTTTCATACATTCTTCTCTTCTTCTGCTCTTTTCTAGTTTTTTATCTCAGTTGGGAAAAGAAATGATTCAAAACTATTTGCAGCAAACTTCTTCACATAAAGTAAAATATGCAATGGGTAAATGCTAGTTCTTTCTCAACCTTCAAGATTCTTACCCTAGTTCTGAAGAGTAATGTTTTCCTGGGGCGTCTGAGTGGCTCAGTGGGTTAAAGCCTCCGCTTTTGGTTCAGGTCATGATCCCAGGGTCCTGGGATCGAGCCCCACATTGGGCTCTCTGCTCCTCGGAGAGCCTGCTTCCTCCTCTCTCTCCCTGCCTGCCTCTCTTGCCTACTTGTAATCTCTGTCTGTCAAATTAAAAAAAAAAAAAAAGAGTAATGTTTCATATGACCGCCATGCCCTTATTTGAACTGTTTTTCCTCATTTGCAGAAAACTAATAAATAATAATCACATATTTTTAAAATAACAAAAAATGATAATTTAAAAATAATAAAAAATAATCACATATTTTTAAAAGTCTGAAAGAGCAGTTGTAGGTCATTTAGGGAATTCCATATTATTTCAAGTGTCTTGTTGATATTTGGTTTACTGGAAGAGGAAACAAAGAGCTTCCACAGCCGGAAGTCACTTTGGAAACCTTCACTCTCTGAGACAGTCCTATGCTGTAAGACAGAGTACTCATCCCACACATACCTAACTGGAGAATTCGGTTAGGCAAACAGGTCTCATTGACTCAAATCAAGGTGTCAACAGAGTGTCATTTCTTTCTAGAGACTCTAGGAAAGAATCTGTGTCCTGCCTTTTCCAGCTTTTAAAGATGCCCACATGCCCCAATTTGTGGTCCTCTCCCTCCAACTTTGAAGCCAGCAACACAGCATCTTTCTGATGCCTCTCCCTTGTCACATCTCTGTCCCCAACTCTCTTCTGTCTCCCTCTTCCAGTTTTAAGAACCTTTGTGATGACATTAGGTCCACCCATGTAATCCAGGAGAACCCCTTAATTTAAGATCAGCTGATAAGCAACCTTAATTGCATCTGCAATTTTAGTCCCCCTTTGCCATGTAACCACAACTTATTCACAGGGTTTTGGGGTTTAGGACATCCGTGGGAGAACATCTTTGGGATGCTACTCTTCTGCCTACCACAGAGACAGTGGGTGAGTAGTATTTCAGTAAACTTGATAATATAGGGTCAGTTTATAAATCCACATAACAGAACTTGAATTAAACCTTCAACCTGACCTCCAGATAATGGGGTGATGTAACAGCTCATTTTGGCCACTACTAATAGGACCAGATGCTACATCTGAATTCATCATATCTATGCTGACGATTCACTCAATTTATACTCCAGCATGCAGACGTGATAGTACTATTAGTCCCCAAAAATACACTTTAAAGTTTCTGAGACCATAATTGATTTTAAAGTCTATTTTTCTATCATTTACAAAGATAACAGAAATGTTTGAATGGGAAAAATCCTTATTCTTCCCTTCCCCTTTCACCTTCTTCCAGTGTAAGTAGGCTCTGATGAAGAAAATGATTAACTTAGGGAAGAAAAGAAAAAAGTCTCCTTCACCAAGCAAACAAACTAAGCAAAGAAACAAAGGGAACTAGGAGAGAGAAAAGACAGGTTTCAAAAATGTGTACTTCACTCGTCATGATTTGAGCCTGGTGGAGTTTCAGTGAGACGCTTTGATTGGATCCTTGCTATACCATGCCTCAAAGTTTCATTTCCAGTTTTTGTGAATAATAACCCCTTTTTTTCAACTGCAATTAATGAAGCGCAGTGCTAGCTTCTAGGATTAGAAAGAAAAATACGACGCAGTGTAGGCATAAGGACATATAATTTCAGTGCAGTAATTGAAGTGTGTTAAGAAAGTTATTTATGGATTATTAAGGAAGCACTAAGAAAGGTATCTAGCACATCTTGGAGAAGAAAAACAAAAACGGATTCGGGAATAACTTCCTAGCACAGAGATGCCTGAGCTAAATACTAGAGTTTAAGCAAGTATGAGTCAGGCTTTAGGGTAGAAGTAGAGTAGCCAAGTCAGATTCTAGGAAAACCATGAACTGAAGAAAAGAAAGTGATGGCACCCCTGTGTATTAGGAACTCCTGTGTATTAGTGTAGGCATCCCTGTGTATTAGGTACCACCACCATGGCATTTTTCTAAAATCTTTCAGTAATGAAATATCCACAGTGATTTTTTAAAAGATTTTTATTTATCTATTTAAGGAGAGAATGTGAGAGAGATCGTGAGCAGTGGGGAGGGGTAGTGGGAGATACCGACTCCCCACCCAGCAAGGAGCCCGACTTGGGACTCAATCCCTGAACCCTGGGATCACAACCAGAGCCAAAGGCAGAAACCCAACTGACTGAGCCACCCAGGTGCCCCCACAGTGATTTTTAATGATAATTTATTGTAAGGCTTTTCCCTATTATTCCTCTTATTTCTGCTGCTGATAAACAAGAAGAAATCAGTGTGGAGTTGGAAAAAGTCCCGGAAAGTTTGAAACTTGCACATAGCCATCCAAATGCAACAGTGTCCCCAGGGAAGATAATATCCTGGGATTTGCTTGTAGCCCAGAACAAGAGAGCATAAACAAGCTTGGAAATGTAATCCTTTCTCATGGCTTTAGAATAACTAAAGTCATTTTTAGCAGTGTTAATCTGGTCACCCTTTGAGTAATATCCTTCTGATATTCGCATTTGTCATACAAGAAGGCGGGTTAAAAAACTGAAACCATCATGTTACTTAACATCCATGAGGAATATATTTGAAGGCATTTATTTCACAGATGCACAAACGCATATATGCCAATTTCTCCTACAGATCTATTTTTACCCCTCTAAAAGTTCTTTGAAAAATTACTTCGCCATGTTGTGTAGAGATATAGGTTGTAGCTGTTATAGGTAAAGCACATTCTCAAGATAAGCGACTCATTAAATTCTGTATCTCAGCCTGAGTATCTTCAAAACTGTATCTTTGAAATCTGAAATCTGTTCTTTCTGACTTTGTGGAAAATAGACAGATACCTTCCTATTTAGAGTTCTATCAAATCACTGCTTATACCTAAGACAAAACCCATCTTGAATGTTATGATTTAGACCTTTCTTAAGGTAAAACAGCTGAGGAAAAATAACTTTAAAAGAAATAAGACAACAAGACTATCATTTTCTTCATAAGAGCTTTGGTACTATTATTTTTAATATTTTATTTTTCTATTTGACAGACAGAGATCACAAGTAGGCAGAGAGGCAGGCAGAGGGAGACAGAGGAGGAAGCAGGCTCCCTGCTGAGCAGAGAGCCTGATGCGGGGCTCGATCCCAGGACTCTGGGATCATGACCTGAGCCAAAGGCAGAGGCTTTAACCCACTGAGCCACCCAGGGGCCCCAAGCTTTGGAACTATTTTAAAAGCAAAAACTCTGAAACCTGATAGATAGATAGACAGAGATAACAGTATATTTGTCCAGAAAAACTAGAGGACATTTCAGTTGCATTCTTTCCCTCATCAGTCTTTGCCCCTCAATTATTGGTATTACAACTAATTTTTAATTTCTAATAGAATTACTGATTTTCAGAGGTGTGATGTAACCATCCATTTTCTCACAGACTGCCATCTATTCCCATGCTATATTTGCATTTTTAAATAACTTCAGGGCCCCTGGGTAGCTCAGTCAGTAAAGTGTCTGTCTTCAGCTCAGGTCATGATCTCAGAACACTGGTCAGGCTCCCTGCTCAGTGGGGAGCCTGCTTGTCCCTCTGCCTCTGCAGACCCCTCCCCCTGCTTGTGCTCTCGGATCTTGCTGTCTCTCAAATAAATACGTAAAATCTTTTAAAAAATAAAAATAAATGTACTTCAGTGTAACAAATATTTATTTTACTTTTACTATTCGTCCTCGGGTTTCCTTCATTGTTTACGAGATTCCCCTCTGTAAGCAGGATCCTCTGAGACCGAAAGTGGTAGTTAGTGGATGAATCATGGCAGAGACCGCCATAGATGTTATGGAGAAAGAATGTTTCCAATCCTGAAACTGTCAATACTTATCTCTGATACAAGAGAGAACAGGAAAATAACTTTAACAGAGGAAAAAGTTCTGTGAAAACAATCACATTGTAACTAAATAGTATTTCTGAAAATGCAGAGTATCCCCCAAAATGGATCTTGAAATCAAATAATTCCATTTTTTAAGCTTCATAGCAGCTGATAAATTACCATGGAGTCCATAGGAAATATTTCAAGATGACTTGCAAATTAATGAGTTACTAAGCTAAGTTCAAAGCTCAAGACACCCCTGAAAATTTCTGAGAAACACTTAACTTTTGACTTTGCAAACTTTAGAAGAGGATTAATTTTATGACAAGAATTACATTCAAGTATGAATTTTATTTTAACTTACTTTTATTCCCCCAAACCCATACTCTTACTCCATACTTTTTAAAGCATTGATTTCATAGCATCATAGCAAATTAAACATGAGAACAGTTGGCTAAAATCATTTAAACTTTCCAGAACAAAATATCAACGGGACATGTAAATTGTGACTTAAAGAATATATAAAAATATTACTCCCACTGGCTGTAAAAATAATTGCTGAAAATCTTCCTGTTGTAGAACTTTTAAGAATCTATGCTACTAAAATTGATGGTGATGTAGTGGTGTTTCTCTAACATTTACATCATTAATTAAATGTAAGTAATTGTTTCTTTATGGGAGAATAATTTTATTTTTAGAAGACAAGGGGATAACTCAGGGGCAGATGTGGTGTCTCTTTCACTTTCATGATATTTGTGGATAACCACAGTCCAGGGGAAGAATACCGAGGAAAAGTGTCTTAGGATTATGATGGAAGATAGAAGATGCGTTGTGGTTGCTGGGATAGAGCAGTTGGAAGTCTAGAGGGACAAATATTTGAAAATCCTGGAAAACCTAGCCCTCCAGGACACTGATTACATAATGCTCTCATTCTGTCCTAGGAATAGCAAGGAGTTTATGTGACAGATAGCTAGTACCTGGTGAGCTGGCATCCCTCGACTTCTCATTTGAGGCCTTCGAACATATCTTCCTTCAGAATAGACAGGTACTGCAATGAAACATTTATTAGATGTGCAAGCAGCCCTGTATTTGCCTTCCCAAACCTAAATTCAATTTATGATTCAAGAAAAAGGAATCAAGTATGCATGTTTTTCTTATCTTTTATAGGAGAAAAGCATGGGTAATATAATGTATTTCTTTGAAAGGATGCTCAGCAACATAGTAAAAGGTGACACGGTGACATTTTAATATAGACTTTTTCTTGTGCTCTTTACCTTAATCAAGACTGTGGTTAATGTGTGTAGCACAGCTGATTAGAACATTGGGATAATCATAGGTTTGATTTCCGTGTGGGCCGCTTGGTATATATCTCTCACTGGCCTTTAATTAAAGCAGTTAATTATCTTTCAAATGCTAAGGGCAAGAAAGTTGATGGATTAAATCTTAAATCTTGACAGCCTACTAAAAACAGATGTGGAATTATAATGGCCCCTATCAACTTTATCTATAAAGTATCCTGTTGCTAATATCAATGTCTTAATAAACATTTAAATGTCGTGATTCTGTTTCAAATTTTATACCCCCCCCCACACACACACTGGTTGAAAGTTAAAGCTGAGCAGGTTAGTGTCAGGTTAATGATGAAGATTGCTCTCAAAAGTTATTGTGTATAATTCTGATTACCTAAGTATAGGTGTGGTAAGGTCTAGATGAATAATTTAAGTGGTTGCTGCATAAAGACCATCCATGGACAAAAATGAGACATTTAATGAAAAATCTCAACAGCACGCATATCTTAAAATAAAACAATGGCATTATTTGTTAAGACATATATGTACTTTCACAAATCATATCATAGCAGAAAATGCAGACAGTTTTAGGGGAAACTTTTTCTCAGCCCTGAAAGGAGAAAGCATAAGATTTGAGAAATGATTCTGACTATTTCCAAAATGTCAGTAATAATTCGCTAAAAAAGAAGTCAGGAAATAAAAATTGTGTTACAACAGTGCAGAACTAAATCGGAACAAAGCACAGCGGTTCTGTGGAGTTACGGTGGGTGAGTTGGTGTTTCTGCAGCTCTGGGAGATGCAGACACAAGCCTGTGGCCCTAAATAAACATGGTCCCAGCTCACTTACTGGAATTTATTTTAAAAATTTGCAAACCAACATTGAACTGCTTTGTCAGTGTAAAACACAGTTAGTTGGCGTCACATGCACATCTGATCCAATGACTCTCCTGACTCTTGAATTCTTCTCGTAATTTCCCAGCTTCTTGACCATTTAAACTTGGACCGTGGAGGGGTGCCTGGGCAGCTCGGTCCCTTAAGGGGCTGGCTCTTGACTTCCTCTCAGGTCATGGTGCCAGGGTCCTGGGGTTGAGCCCCGTTTGGAGCTCTGAGCTCGGCAGGGGTCATGCTGGAGGATTATTTCTCTCTCTCCCTCTGCCCCTCCCCCTGCTCACATGCTCACTCTCTCTAAAGTAAATAAATAAATCTTTAAAAAAATAAAAAATAAACTTTGTCCATGGAGCTAATGGTGGAAGAGAATTTGAATGGTGGTTACATAGAAAGCTCAAAGGTTCTGTCAGAAATGATCTAATGGGTCTGAGCAGGTCCATGTTACATATTGTGAAATCTCAGCTGCTCAGCAAGGAATTCATTATCTGCTCACGAGATGATGTTGAAGTATTTGAGCACAGGAAAACAGCTAGTCTCAGGTTGGCAAACACTTGATTTCATGAAGATTTTGGAAAGATGTACCAGAGAATCATGAAAAATAGGTTGGGGAATTATGAATTTATGAGACATATTCTTGAATTTTATTTTTTGTATTATCACGAGTTAATGAAATTACTGCTTTCAATGTAGAGTCATAGCTTGTAACAAATCCTGCCTTATTGGAGATTTGTGTAAAAAAGACAATTCTATGAAATATCTGAAAGCTAAGTGAGGAG
This sequence comes from Taxidea taxus jeffersonii, assembly GCA_003697995.1. Classification (NCBI taxonomy): domain Eukaryota; kingdom Metazoa; phylum Chordata; class Mammalia; order Carnivora; family Mustelidae; genus Taxidea; species Taxidea taxus. Next base: position 119,292 of record ML111782.1, read on the forward strand.
ATGAATAATAGTGTGAGACCTCAATTATATTCCTCTGCCTTTTAATAGGCATTGCCAAGTTTCCTATAAATATCTTACTTTATTTTGATTTTCTGTGAATAATAACTTGATCTCAAGGTTGTGATTTTATTTTTTAAAATCTGACAATTTATCCAGATATATGTTCTTGCCATTGAATGGGAAGAAACCAGAGAGGGAGACAAACCATGAGAGATTCTGGACTCTGGGAAACAAACTGAGGGCTAAAGAAGGGAGGGGATAGGGGGTAGGGTAACCAGGTGATGGATATTAAGGAGGGCACGTGTTGTGATGAGCACTGGGTATTATACACAACTAATGAATTGTATACTACATCAAAAACCAATGATGTACTATATGTTGGCTAACTGAACATAATAACTTTTTTAAAAAAGAAAAGAAAAAAAATCTGACAATTTAAACTCCTGGCTAGTAAAGGGACACCCTATCCTAATAAATCCAAAGACATGAAAGTAGTATTTTTCTAATGAGTAGTGGGACTCCGAACTTTTAAATCAGTTTTACTTAATGTAACATGTGACCTGTTACTCAGAATGCACTAATTCCAGTATCAAAATGTACTATTTTGATCCTCAGAGTCTTTGTGACTTCCTAAACTGTGTTGTTGAAGAGTTTGTGGCACATCTTTTCAGAAATCTTATGATGCCTAAAACTCACTTGAATCCTCAAGACCTAGAGAAATTAACACTGGATTGCATTAGAAATGGCAAACTCCCTAAAGTAATCACTGCAGGTATCCCACAATTGCTGGCAAGGGAGATAATTTATGACATTAATTCTGTACTTTCCACATCCATAATCTGTGTTCTGACTCTGTTTATAAACTGACCCATGTGGGCTGTTATAAAAATAGATTTCTCCTAAAATTACAAGTTATTTAAAGAATAAAATTGACATTAAGTAAATACACAAGTATCTGCTGAATGTTTTACTATGTACCAGATGCTGTTTTTGTTAATCAGCTTTATCATGATATAATTTCACTAAAATGAGCTCTTCACAAAGATGAACTTTTTTTCTACTAAAAGGACCCCTTTAAATGTACAATTCAGTGAGTTTTACCAAATGTGTATACCATGTAAAAAACACCATTTTCAAGATACAAAGATTTCATCACTCGAAAACATTCCTTATCCCACACCCTCCTCTAGACACCCATTGATCTTTTGATTATACAGGCCTATTCTAGAATTTCCTATCAATGGAATTAGTCAGTAGGTACCATTTTATATTTGGATTTTCCATTTTTAATGAGCATATGGTTTTGAGAATCACCCATATTTTTGCATTTCCGTAGGTCATGCCTTTCTATTGCTGAGCATTCTTGCTGTATGGATAGACCAGAATTCGTTTTCCCATGTGCCTATTGCTAAGCTATTGTGAGCAAGTATTGTGAATATTTATGAAAACATCTTTGTATAGACATGTTCTTATTCTTTTTGAGTAAATATCAACAAGTAGAATTGCTGGGTCATGTGATAAACTTGTGCTTAACTTCCAAATGCTTTTTTAAACTCCAAAAATGCTGTTGTGAGAAAAAAGAATAGGGTTTTTTCTCTCATCAAACACATGCAAACCTAACTGGATTTAGATAAAAAGTCATAGAGCCTTGGTTTTAAACAACATGCGTTTAAAATCCATTTTTATGATTCATGAGTCTAGGTGTAACTTAGTTGGCCCTCTATTCAGGATCCCACAAAGTTGTAATCAAGATGTTGGTCAGGTGGTGGTCCTTTCTAGAGTTTGGGATCCTCTTCCAAGTTCACGTGGCTGTTGGCAGAAATCAGGGTTCCTTGTGGTTGTAGGACTGAAGTTCTTATTTTCTTGCCAGCTGTTATCAGGGAGCTGAGCTCAACTACTAGAGGCTGGTCAGTTCCCATGTGGCCCTCCCACAGACATCTCGAAACATGGAGCCCACTTGCTGAAGGCTAGTATGGTAATCTCTCTGACTTCCAGGACAGACCTAATCCCTCTTTTAGAGGGTTCACCTAATTAGGCCTGGCCCACACAAGATAATCTCCCCTTTACTTAACTCAAAGTCAACTGATGGTGGGCCTTAATTATATCTAAAAAACTCCTTTTACTATAAAATGTAACATAATCATGGGAGTAATACCTCATTATAATCAATCTTATCTACACTCAAAGATAGGAGATTATACCGGACATGTATATTAAGGGTCACATATCTTGGAGGTTATTTTAGAATTCTGTCTGCTATACAAGGCAATACATTGGATTTATTCAAGTTTATGGACTTTATCTCTATACTTCTCTTAATTTGAATGATTATTTTTCTGAGCAAAATAGAGTACTCATTTTGTCCCACAAAGGAAAGATTTGAACTTCCATTGCCCTAGAAGGATCATGCCACATGTGTTTTTGTTCTGTTTATAGAACTGTCTACTTTAAACATTTAAAAGCAAGCACTTTAGGAAAAAAATCTTGTTTTTTGAATCTGAGTAATTTTCTGGCTATAATAATAGTTTTTTGTGACATTAATTTCTTTGATTTTGGATTCATTTGTTTCTTTTGAGTTATCATCTAAAAGCTACTTAAATGAGTTTAGATCTACTCTTGGATATATCTTAAGTTAATAATACTGTTCTCTCTTAGAATGGGATGTATATCAAAGGACGCCACTCACAACAGATGGCCCATAAAGCAGAGGAGCTAAAAGAGAACTAGAAGGATAAAGCAATAAAGAATACTCCCTTTCAAAATTAAATGTAAATCAGGTCAAACTCTTCTTAATCTGGAAGGCAATGAGATGGTAAAGTCCATAAACAGAATTGTTAATAACATCTGGTTAAGCATAGACATAAAATTCAAAAGCATGTCGAAGATGTAATTGACCCCAAGCAAATTCTGCAGATTGGTGGAGATTTGGGAATCGTTTCTTTAATCTGTTCAACTAATCCCAAGTGCTGTGCCAGATCTTAATTTTAGATTTTTGGACTATAACACTGAACTCTTTCAACAATGAATTAAATGCTACTTTATAACTTTCTGTGCTAAATATATGAGGGGGAAGGATATTTCTTTTTTTTAGCAGTCATTTTTAAAGAAACCTTTATTTATTTGTTTGTTTGTTTATTTATGGAGGAAGGGACATAGTGGGGGAGAGAGAGAGAGAGATAATCTCACACAGACTCCATGCTGAGCATAGACCCCAACACAGGGCTGGATCCCATGACCTGAGCCAAAAACAAGAGTCTGACGCTTAACCTACTGAGCCACCCAGGTGCCTTCTAAAGAAACTTTTAATGTATATATGATTATTTAATACATGTACACATTGTGAAATGATTACCATAACCAAGTTAATTAATGCATTCAGCATCTCTCATAGTTACCATTTCTTTTTTTTTTTTTAAGATTTTTATTTATTTATTTGACAGAGAGATCACAAGTAGGCAGAGAGGCAGGCAGAGAGAGAGGGAAGCAGGCTCCCTGCTGAGCAGAGAGGCTCAATCCCAGGACCCTGAGATCATGACCTGAGCTGAAGGCAGAGGCTTTAACCCACTGAGCCACCCAGGAGCCCCCATTTCTTTTTTATTATATTGGAAAATACTTCATCTTATCCCAAGGAGAAAATATAAAGTCAGAAGTCCAAATGAATGCATTTCTAGAAAACTCCATTATCAATATGAATAAAAGAAAATAATTATGTAAATTATTGAACAAATTATTTCACAAAGAAAGCATTAATGTTTGATTTTAGAATATTCTTTTTTTTTAAAGATTTTATTTATTTATTTGACAGACAGAGATCACAAGTAGGAAAAGGCAGGCAGAGAAAGAGGAGGAAGCAGGCTCCCTGCCGAGCAAAGAGCCCAATGTGGGGCTCAATCCCAGGACCCTGGGATCATGACCCGAGCCAAAGGCAGAGGCTTTAAACCACTGAGCCACCCAGGTGCCCCATATTTTAGAATATTCTTAAATTACATCACTATGATCCAATCTCCCTAGTTAAAAAAAAAATCCAAATAAAACAACATAGAGGACCATGAATTTGTTTAACCCTTTGGAAAGTCAACTAAAATAATTTAGCCAAGGCTAAAAGATTCCACTAAGGTTCAGTGATAAGAAAGTTGGTTTCTCCATTCTGCAGACCTATTCCGTATGACTCCCTGCATTATCCCATCCTGTCCAGTCTCTGGAACATCATCACAAAGGCTCTTTCTGCACTTTATTAATTCAATCCAAGCTGAGGCAAAGAAAAACAAATCTTCCAATATTTATTTTTATCCTTTCTGATGACTATGAAACATAGTTAATGGGCAAAGGGAGATATCATAATAAATACAGTAAAACAAAAGAAAACAAAATGAAGAAACCAGCAACGCCTAATATCAAAGCAAGATTATCTAATTGAACTGGCAAGACCTTAGAAAATTGTCAAGGGAATATCAAGGGGTGGTTGAAATTTGATTCCAGTTATCCTAATTGTCTAGAAATTATAATGCTGTAGGAATAAAAACATACACAAACTGAATCCCAAATGTCCATTCAAAAGCTAGATAGTCTACTTACTATCTGTGACTTTGAATGAGTTTATTAACGTCTATATGTTAAAGTATTCTCATCTTAGAATGAGAGTAAAAGAATGCCTTCATCACGAGGTGGTGATGAGAAGAAAAGTGGAAAGATTTTAGGGGCATGCCAGATTGAGTGTTCTTGCCCAATACATTTTAGCTGTTACCATTATGTGGTAATCATAAACTTGAAACTGCTTAAAAACATTATAAAAAACAGGTAATAATGGTTTTTTTCTTCTATACTATATACAATGCATTTTCTGCCCTGTATTGAGACAGAAAATACTGATTAAATATTTTCAAATATCTTTTCTAAGAAAAAATATTAGAATTTCAAGGATGGAAATAGAAACAGTGTTTATTTGCAAATAATTTTGTGCTTTCTAAATGTTTAACTCAAAAGGCAGTTACTAAGTTCCTACCTTGTATAAACCCCCTTCTCTGCACTCTAAAGCTCTGGAAGTGAATGAAAACACAGTGTCCTCAGAGGTGTAATAATAAAAGAAAACATTTACTGCACGTTTATTTACTACATGGGAAGGTGCTCTGCTGAAGAATTTATGTGCATATGTATCATTCATTTCTCGCATTACTGTGAGTTATGTGATGTTAGCACTGACTTTTTCCAAGTGAGAATATAGAGATATGGAAGGTTGGGCAGGCTCACAGCTGGCTAGTGGAAAAGTGGGATTCAGTAGGGTCCAGGCAGGGAAATACTAAGCCTTAATATGAAGTATTAATAGTTAATACATAGGAGGGGCACCTGGGTGGCTCAGTGGGTTAAAGCCTCTGCCTTCGGCTCAGGTCATGATCCCAGGGTCTTGTGTAGGGCTCTCTGCTCAGCTGGGAGCCTGCTTCTTCCTCTCCCTCTCTGCCTGCCTCTCTGCCTACTTGTGATCTCTGTCTGTCAAATAAATAAATAAAATCTTAAAAAAAAAATAGTTAATACATAGGAGCAGCTGGGTGGCTCAGTTGGCTAAACATCTGCCTTCAGCTCAGGTAGTGATCTTAGAGTCCTGGGATAGAGTCCCATGTTGAGCCCCTGCTGAGCAGGAAGCCTGCTTCTCCTTCTCCCTCTGACCCCCGCTCGTGCTTGCTTTCTCTCAAAAAAATAAATAAAATCTTTAAAAAATATTATTCATATATAAAACAATGCCGTTCTGAATCCAGTTAGCCATGAAGCATCATTTTTAAGGTGAAGACAT
>ML111783.1:0-53529 GCA_003697995.1 Taxidea taxus jeffersonii
TTTTTTTTTTTTTATCACAAGCAGATTATTTTCAAGATCGGATGTTCCTGATATAGGTAACAAGGTCACTGAATAGAAAACAAAAGGGCAGAGTAAGGTGTGAAAACCGTACAACCATAAGATTATTTTGTATCACAGGAATGTGCCCCCACTTGCTGCAAGTCCGCTCTGAATATAACATGAGGTTTTCAACATAATCGTGGGCCTAGCAGGGTGCTGGAAACATGCTAAGAGTCCAAGGACTGTTTGTTGATTGCTACTCTTTGAAGAAACTTGCTAACTTTGTTCCATTTCTGTCTTCTGGTCTACCTCAGAACACAGACACTCACTGTTAATGAGATGATCCTTCAGTACTTGGAGGGCGTAGTAGCCAAGAAGAGTCTAGGCTTTGGAGTCAGACTGCCTGGTGCAGAGGCTGGATCTGCCTAGCTGGTTATCAGTGTGGTCGTAGGCAACTTACTAAGCACCATGCACCTCGGTGTCATCATCTATAAAATGGGGTAGAAAGGATTCCTACCTGACAGATGACTTATTATATGTGAAGTGCTTACAGCAGAGTCTGGCACCTCAGTAAGTGCTGTAGAAATATTTGCTCATGTTACTGTTAATACTACCAGCTACTGAGTCTTTTACTATGCTCCAGTTTTGATAAATGATGCTTTATAGCTAATGTATCATTTTATCCTCATTTCCATCTGGTCTTCTTCATATCTTCCCACTTGGAGTCATGTCCACAGAAAGGCATTGCTATCTTGTCCTCCTTGCAGAACTTCTGAGGTCCTGGAGTCATTGATGCTGTTTATTTGATTACGTGTTTATTGTGAGACTATCTTCACTGGGATGTGAGCTATTGAGGGCAGAGGTGCTATCTATCTTGTTCACCGTATGATTCCTGGTGCCCAGGACAGCCTTGCACGTAGAGGTGCTTATAAATGTCAATTGATACTTTGGTTCTCTTGCCCCCTTAGGGGAGGTATTCCTAAGACTGTTAGCTATTTTTTAGTGACCTGGGTTCTACTCTTTCTCCAGCCTGATCTTCATCTTATTTCTCTTAAAACATCATATGAAGAACAGAATACCTTACACTAGAAGTGATCTTGTCAGCCCTGAGTGCTGTGGAAATGTTCCTGTTTAGGAAAATGGGCCTCTTTGTTGTTTTCACGGAGTGAGATTTCAATGGCTTTTTCATTTCTGTTTCTGGCATGTAGCACCCATTAGCCACTGGCCAGCTGGACTTTAAGAAGCAAGGTTTTCCTTATATGACTGTAGTTGACCATGCAGGACTTTGCTTTTGTGCTTGTTAAATTAAATTTTCTTGTCTGTGTGCCCAATGAGAACATTGTCAAGGCATCTTGGAACTTTCATTCTGGCATCTATTGTATGAGCTCTTTCTATCTTCGTATACCCATACATAGTTAATCAGCATGATTTATACACATTCCTTCCAGGGACTGGCAGACACATGGAACCGCATGAAGCCTGTGGCACCCAAAGTAGAACATCCCATATTGACATAAAAAAGAAATGATCAGAATTACCTACAATAGTAATAGTTAGTGTTAATTTAGTACTTGGCACATGGGAGGTCTTGTTCTGAGTTTTGAATGAATTAGCTCATTTAATCCTCACAAAGACCCTGCAAGATAACCACCATTATCATCACTATATGTACATGGAGAAAACAAAACATAACAAAACAAAAACTGATAAGAGAGAAACTGAATAATTTACCTTGCCTGAGATTCAGCCTGAAGAGGATTTGAACCTGTGGTTTTCACTCTAACAAACTACCCTATGTTCACTCTTGTAGAAGCTAATTCATTAGTCAATACTTCTCAGTTACAGTGATTTTTAGCTATTAGTAATTCATTTAAGTCTATTATCTTATTTTCAAAGATATCCAATGTTTTAAGTTAAGATTTACTGCATTTGTGGCATTTCCTTGATACTGTTTGTGAGCAATAATTGAAGGGGAAAAAATATGTTCCCAGGGCTAGAAGCTAGTTCATTTGTGGACTGGCAGCTATCTAGTTGGATGAGGCAGAGGCAACTTTTTTGTCCCAGAGAGGTCATTTTTTGAGTCTTGAGTTTGTAAATGACACAGAAATGCTAGCTTTAAGCGCTTTTACTTAAAAACTTATACTGAGGATAAAAAGTATTAAGAAAGGGTGTGCAGCATTGGGAGCAGTCCAGCAGCTTTTGCACATTCTTCTTCTAGTTCACATGGATGAGTGTGAATGGTTTTGGACAGCCTCAGAGCCACCTGAGGACTTGGTGGTATTTACCTTATTCTATCTAAGGTTGCTTATTCAGATCATGAGCACTGAGAAGAGGCAAAATCTCAGTGGGGATCATGGAAATAGTGTCTGCTTTTTGGGATAAGGCCTCGAACACACTTGTGCATGGTTCTTCAGATGACAGGGAGTTGCCTGAGTAAGTGCCCAATGGAACTGTCATCTCTATCAGAGTTCCCTTTGGTCCATACATGCCTTGTAAGTTGTTTTTTCTCTTATGCTTGTATTCAAAGGTAAAGACTTGAAGTTAATCAAACATGGGTAATGCAGTGTTTCTCAGAGTAAAGGAAGCAGGATGATTTTAGGTGGTACACAGATGAATATATGCATTTTTATTTTAACAGTTATGTAGAAAAATAGATAATTAGTTTATAAAGCATGTGATCTCATGCTTATTATTGCTTAAGATTAGGCAAAGTAAAAAATGTGAGTCAATTTGAATTTCATTTAAGGAAAATATTCAGTAAATAACAATATAGGTAGTTTGCAGATTAGCAAAGATTGTGAAAGTGATATTTAAATGAATAAGGTTTGGAGAATATTGGGCTAATGCAATGTTAATTAAAAACAAATGTTATGTATGTAAATGCCACTAAAAGTTTTTCATGCTCATTATGTTTTCAGAGCTCAAATTGGGCATGTAGTCACAGTGGATGCAGTCATTCAAGTAAGTAAGTAAGGTAATAATGATGGTAAATCCTAGAGAGACATCACATCTTGGTAGAATGGTAGGTAGGATCTGGTAATGACTCCCACCCACATAGGAATAATTAACCCTACTCATTGTTTAAATCAAATAATTCCATGTTTTTGTTTTTTTTTCATGTTATTTTAACCCTCTCGCCCCCAACATTTCTTTTTTAATTAAAAAGTAATCTAGCTTTTCTGTAACAAATAAAAAACATACCTGTTGAGGCAGCATTGGCTCTTGGAACTCGGTTTCCAGCGACGCCACTATGTCAGTCAGCTCTTGCCATGTAACAAACTGCCCTAAGACTTAGTGGTTAAAATAACCACTTTTAAAAATTTTATTCCTTTATTCATTTATTTATTTTTAAGCTCACAATGCTGTGGTTCTGCAGTACGGGCTTGTGTCATCTGGGTTCATACACATAGTTGCAGTGAGCTGACGGGTAGTTAGGTGGCTTTGCAGGCTGTCAAGGGCTGATGTGTCTGGCCAGGGCACATGTTTCTCATCATCCATCAGGCTAGCATGGGGGCTTGTTCTCTTGGCAGAAAGAACACAGAGAGTGCAAGACCTCTTCAGCCAGAGAACTGGTACATTACTGCTTCTAACACAGTGGACTTGTCAAAGCAAGTCCCCAACCTAGTTCAGATTCAAGGGGAAAAGAAGCCTCCCTCTTGATGAGAGGAACCACAGAATTACATTGCTAAGGAGAGTAAAGTTAGAGGGAAGGGAAGCATTGCGACTATACCGCCGCCCCCACCCCAGTCTGGTATAATGCTTTGGCAAACGCATCATCTTGGACAGCTCACTTCAGTTTTGTAGGTCATGGTATCCTTGTGTCTAAAAAAGAGATAATGTACTAACCTCTCAGATTCTCAACCAGGCCACACAAATCAGACCAGCTATGTCAAAACACTGTGAAAGCTACAAAGTCCCTTAAAAAGATGGGATTTTTTTGCTTACTTTGCACAAATTCCTCTGTAGAACAGGACATCATAATAGAACTTGCCTCATAAAGAGACATGAAGAGTCAGGAAGATGAAGACCACAAACTGCTTAGCCCAGTCTGGCACAAAGAATGATTCCATAAATGGAAGCAACTCTTTTTATTATTAATAAAAAATGAAAATAAGCTATAAGTGGAGAATACCGAGTAGGTTGTGATTAAAAAAGAAACAAAAACAAAAGATAAAACAAACACATTGTAGTGAAATATGAACTTACCCAAAAAATCTCCAACTGTTTTACTATAAAATGTATTTGTTCATCACCAGTTGATGGCTTTTGAAATCATTTATTTTTATTGTCTAACAAAGGGCACTTTGTTGAGTGCTTCATTATCTGTAGAAATGCTTTAGCATTTGCACCAAAACCCTGTGCTCAAATACTGGCACTGGCAATACCTCTTAGTGATAATTTCCGAGTTAAGTATTATGCACCAGGTAAATGGTTGTGCATATAAATGGTCATTTTAGATTGTGCATTAGCAGGTGGAAATGGACAATCTTTTCCAAGAAATATTCAACTTCTTCCCCCACTCCACAGTTAACTGCTTCAAGTAAAATTGTCAAGCGTGCTGTGATGTTGTACAAAGTCAGATTAAAAAGAATAATAATAAGGATCTTAAAACCATTAGCTCTTCTAAGAAAGGAGTTGGTACATTTGCAGTTTCCTTTTTTTTTTTTTGCTGTCCAGCCTAACACATGTTTATGATGTTTTTTGAGTAATGCTAGTACAATACAGTATGCTAATAGCAACGTGTGATTTAGAACTTGTGGCTCTTACTCCTTGTAGGTGTTGTTTTAAAGTATAGGCACCTAGGTATCATAATGCCATACATCTCTCTGTAGCAAAAAGTCTTCTTTGCTTGCTGTTTCTGGCACTAGATTGTATGGCTCTGGAAGGCATGTGTTGAATTTTACTTAAATCTTAGTGAGTTGCAAATATATAGTGTGAAAGTAAGTGTATATTAAAATGAATTTCAGATGCTTTATGAGGTTATTTTCTCACATTTCTCCAGCCTTTTGATGCAATCCTTCTTTGACTTCCTTTTCTTCTTCTTTTTTTAATCCTGCTTTGACTTCCAACGAGAGAACCTAGTGAATGAGGAGATGGGTTTCAATTAAAGATAAATAAATGAATGAATGATGATGGTTTATGGAGAACAGTTCTACTCACTTATGAAATACTGTAGAAGGATGTTGTAACCAAAATGTCACATTGTTTGTTAAAGACACAAGAAGACACCCTGCTAAGGATGTTTCCAGTTGTACTGTTTCGCCCCATGCTATTTGCAGGAGTATACTTCCATAAGATAATCTGTATATGACATACAGAAAAATCAACTCTCTTGCAAGGTAACCTGCAGAATTGTAGATGATTTCCTGGAAATGGAATCGGTTTTATCACATATAAGTGGCAGTTTACTCATTATATACTTTTATTCTAAGACATTACATCATGTGTGTCATTTAAATGGCCTGTTTGCCTATGGGTCCCCTTCTTTAGATGGCTAATTTCTTAAGGATAAGCAACTTTTTTGTATGCTTGTCACCTGTCAGTATGCCTGGTGTCTTTTAAGAAGCCTAAGAATGATTTAGGCCTGGAGACACTGCCCAAACCCTACCATAAAACAGCTTCCCATGTGGTGTTGAGGCAACAGAAATCATAAAAGTTGAGTTTTTAAGAGCCATTTCCCAAAATCATGACCTTTAACTAAATCCTGTGTAGAAAGTGGAAAATAGAGCAAATTAACCTCACACCAGGGATTTGAGGTGTGTTGCTTGCACTCTTCTCCTCTGGAACTTTCTTCCTTGGCTCTACCTTCTTATCTCCAGGATTATCTTTTCCATGTGGTTTTCTGAGTTGGCATTATTATCAATTATTATTATTATTATTTTCTCAGTCTGGAGTTACACTTCTCTGAGAAAGTGGACAACCAGAGTACTGTGGGTCCTTGGCTAAGAAGTGATACTCTTCAGTATATTTCTTGGGGGTGTATCTAGCACAGGGATTTGCACTTCCCATGTGTTCAGGAAATACATTTTTTTAAAAGATTTTACTTATTTATTTGAGAGAGAGAGCATGAATGAGTGGGGAGGGACAGCTGGAGAGGGACAAACAGGCTCCCTGCTCAGTGGGGAGTCTGACACAGGACTCAATCCCAGGACCCTGAGATCATGACCTGAGCTGAAGGAAGACCCTTAATCTATTGAGCCACCCAGGTGCCTCTCAGGAAATAACATTTTTAAGTGACTAAATAGATTCTGTCTTCTGTTTTTGGATGTTTTCTATTTCCTCACTATCTCTCCCTATTCTAATTTACCTGATCCTCTTATGCCTTTGAACAGGATCTCATTGCTTTCCTTTGCCCTTCTCTCCACTCCAGGTTGATTCTCATGTTATGTTCCTGCTCCCCTCATCCCATTATAGTTTTTCCATTGTCTGTAGGGCAATGGAGGATGATGGAGGCTCAAGAGGTAAAGGCCATGTAATAAAGCCATTGAGGCATGTTTCAAATGGAAAACAACAACAAAATCACCACCAGCTAAAAAGGTAGTTCGAGTGTGTGTCAGCACTGTTATGGGTGCTGGGATAAAGCAGTGGATAGTAGTGGCTGAGTTATAGGATATTAGAGAAGGAAGAAGGGCTTTTTTTTTTTTTTTTAGATTTTATTTATTTAATTGTCAGACAGAGAGAGAGCGCAGGAGCCAGCACAGGCAGACAGAGTGGCAGGCAGAGGGAGAGGGAGAGGGAGAAGCAGGCTCCCTGCCGAGCAAGGAGCCCGATGTGGGACTCGATCCCAGGACGCTGGGATCATGACCCGAGCCGAAGGCAGCCGCTTAACCAACTGAGCCACCCAGGCGTCCCAAGAAGGGCTCTTTTTATACAACACATGTTTATCGCATGTCCTGAGTGTCAGGAACTGGAGTAGGTCTGGGAATATAGGCATACTCTAGTCCAAGGCTTTGACGAGGAGGCAGAGGCCCAGACCAGTGATCCTCAAGACTGGAGATGACCACAGTGAAGGTTAAATCCTTGTCATTCACTGTGTTTCTAGTTGGAATCCCCAGAGCAGTTGTGTTTGAGGGTGGGTCAGTTGACTCTGTGCCCGTGGCTTCTAAGCTTCAAAATGCCCCATGGGATGAGAGGGTGCCACAAGCTGCCTGTTTAAATGGCCATTACTGTAGTCATGAAATAAATGAGATTTTGGAGGATTTTGTGCCCCTTCTGCTAAATAAAGCTCTGAATGGGATTACAATGAATTTTTTAGATATGTCATTATTTACGGTTGGCTTGGAGCCATTAGCTATATATGCAAGAAAAGAAAAGCAACAAAAGGATTTTTAAAAAGTCTCAGAAATCACAGTAAGCTCAATAGTTGTTATCACAAAATGGGATCATCTCTTTATCACGGAGAGCAGGGATGGACCTTCATGTCTCCCAGGGCAGCATTCCATTTTCTCCAGTAAATAATACAGGGTTTCCCCCATAATTACCTGATAGACTGGAATAGCTCCTTGGGATCCATTTCAGTTTGTTGGGTAAATGATATGTTTCCTAATGGCGTCTTTACCCAACAGTGAAGCTTGTGAACTAATGATATATATAGTGAGGCCTCTGTGGGGAGCTGCATGGAGGCAGTAGTTACTTTTATAAACTTAGACGTAGGCCCCAAGCTACCAGATTCCAGGGAGACAACGTTTGTATTTAGTATTACCAGAGAAAATAAACACTTTGCAGGAGCATTCTTAGGGCATTTTCACAGGCTGCGTGAAGAGGCCATGCATTGGGCAGGGTGCCATTTCTAGCCAGTGACATCCCATTTGAAATGCAGCTGCTGTTTGAAGCTATGAAAGACATGTCAGAATTAGTCTGGGAAGATCCCATGACTAGTCCCATATGGCTGCCTGGATCATCGGTCTTGGAATTGTTGATAGAGAAGTGATTTACATTACTGCAGCAACTGTGAGATCATGGAAAAAGGCCCCGAGGGTCAGTCATAAGACCCTGCTGGAACCCTGCTCTGACACTTACGAAGCAAGTCACTTACCTTGCTGAACTTCAGTGTTTGTCTTTAAAATGGGCATAATCAGCGAGAAATTGGGAGGACTGAGAGGCATTTCTCATGTGCATCATTATAGGAAGGTTGTGGCATATACCAGGCCTCCAATGTGTGCCTATTAAGAAACCAAACTAATGACAAATGGTTTGGTCCTAAGACAAGTATTCTCCAAACTTGCCTGCTCCCATAAATCCCCTGGGATGCTTGTTAAAATATAGATTCTCTGGCCTCCCTACTGACCTATTAACTGAGACTCTGGAAGAGTGGACTGGAAACCTGCATTTAATAAGCATGCCAGCTGATTCTTATGGTCGGACTAGGTTGGAAAATAGTAGTGAAGACAGAGAACCTGTGAAAGATTCATTTGATGTTTTTTTGTCATTCATGGGGCTGAATCAGTCACATGATTTGGTTATCTGTCCCATTCACATGGCCCTTGATTTCCAAAATTAGCAATTTAACTGATGATTATGGTCTGTTACATGTTGATTCGGGTGCTTGTGCAGGCCCATGACTCTGTCATGACCATCTCAAGTGGCTTGGCTGCATTTCTTTGATAGAATGAATTTTTTCTTCTTGCATAATTTCAAATTGCAAGGCACACAAATGTATTCTAAACTTAAAAATGAATATCAATCCAAGAAGCGTGAATCCCCAAAGAGATAGAAATCAGAGTGACATGTCTGCATAGTCCTCTCAGAGCTGACCCAGCCCACTGCAGGCAGTTCCAATGCAAATTGTCTGATGGTGTGGAGCTGTCATTAAAATGCTGTCTTTATAATTGGTAATGAACTTTCTGAGGAGACTGCTCAGCCAGCTTTACAAGATGCTTCTTAGGTGCCCTGTGGGTTAGATCTACGGTCTAGGCAGCCCGGCATTTTATCTGGGGCCACACCTCTCTAACAGTTTGTGGGGCATCTGTCAGATCATTTCTGTCCTGATGTTCTAGAAAATTAGACTCTCGAATGGCATAAGAATGAATATAATGAGCCCCAATATCTGGGAAGTTTCATTTGTACCAGAGACTGCCCTGCTTTTCAAATTGATCTCATTCAATCTTTATAACAACTCTCTGAGTTATTCCCATTTTACAGATGAGGTAACTGATGTTCAGGACTTGTACAAGGTGGTGAAGCTACTACCATAGTCCATGGTGGAGGTGAAGCTGGAACCCAGCTCTGACCTCAAACTTTCAACCATCCTGCTATTATATTCTCCTCACAGTTTAGCCTGATGTTTCAGACTTTCTTAGCTGTTGTGTACAGATATGGTCCCACTGTTATTAATGCAGCCAGTGGGCTCCACTTCCTTCACTTCAGTTCATCTGATCTTTGAAAATCTGTCACTGTCCAGATGTTTCTGAAAATTTCCACGAGGCAAGGCCTTATTTGTCCAGTCCAATACTGACCAGTGTTATGATAGGGATCTTTTATGATAGGGATCTATTACCTCCATTTGGAATAACAGAAACCTGAGAGTTAGAAGAGGATTTAGTGGTCATCTAGACCAACCCTTCAACAATGGTAGAAAGTTAACTGCACAGTTCTTGACACGTCATGAACCCTCTGTCTGAATTCCTCCAGGGATGGGGCTCTTGTTACCTGTGTCATAGCCTGTCTGGAATACCTCTGAGCTGATGACACAACACATATTACTTCCATGTACAGCCTTCTGTTGGGCTGATGAGGCAGCTCAAAAGTACTAACATACAATCTTCAGTAAGCAGTGGTTGACTGAATTCAGAGCACAGGCTCCCTGGGCTTGGGAATAGTCTCCTTCCGTGGGTAAACGACAAAGCGACTTCACATCAGAGCTGAGGAAAATGGTTAGATGGTGAAAACTGAAGAGGCTTTTAAGTCACCAAAGGGCTGATGTAAAGGAAACAGTGCGGTGTTTTAGGATTGAAGGGAGAGAGTCGAAACTAGCAAGGGCAAAGTGCCATGTTTGCATTTTATTGATTTCCTACCTATTGATTTCAACGGATGAACTGTCTGCCTGAGAGAAAGAGACTGACAGTGAAGCAGAAACCCAGACGGCCCTTCAAGGGAGGGAGGGAATTACATATAAAACACCCCAGGCACTCACTTCTTTCAGGGTCAACCCTGTGAGCACATCCAAGAACTTTAATCCTTCTCTTGGAATCCCGGAGGGAGATAGATTTGTGGGCTGGCCTGAGCCTCCTTTACTCTCATCCCAGGAACCTCAGCTATAGGGAGATAGATGAGAGTTCTCATCTGGATCTTACTGCGTGAGCCTCAGGTGCCAGTAGCAGGGCTATTCTGGGCTTTGTTGTGTCTGACACACCTGTGTGTCACCATCATCTAGCAGGTGATTGCATTATAGGGTATGCACAAGTAGGTTCTCAATGAATGTTTTGAAAAATGAATGAATGATATGATCTCACTGATATGAGGAATTTGCAAAATAAGACAGAGGATCATAGGAGAATGGAGGGAAAAATGAAACAAGACGAAACCAGAGAGGGAGAAAAACCATAAGAGACTCTTAAACTCAGGAAACAAACTGAGGGTTGCTGGAGGGGAGAGGGGTGGGAGGGTTGGTACGTGCTATGGTGAGTGCTGTGAACTGTGTAAGACTGATAAATCACAGACCAGTACCCCTGAAACAAATAATACATTATATGTTAATAAAAAATTTAAAAATGAATGAATGATTGCTTAATGAATTTCTCTCTTTAGGGGCTCAAGCATTAAAATGTTGGTAAGTTGGGAGTTTATCTGAACATCTCATTCCTTCTAGTTGGGAAACACCCAGAGGGACAGGGCCCACTCTTAAATCTTTTATTCAGTGCTTCACTGTGATAGTATAATAAATCTTGGGAAATCTTTCGCTCAGTATCAGCCTTCTCTCCCTTTGATAAGGCAAGTGGTAGTTTTTGTCTTGGAGAGGACGGCTGTTGGAGGCTGTTCTTCCTCTGCCATTGTCCTCTGTATTGATTCGGAACACAGTGGGAAGGTAGTTTCTGGATGGATCCTGAACACTCCCCCCCCCCCATATTTGACTATACTTATTGAAATATACTTAACATTAAATAAAATTAATCTGTTTTAAGTATGCAAGTAAGTTGATTTGTAGTCAATTACATAATTATGCAACCATTGCCACAATTCAACTTCAGAATATTTTTTTTAATCACTCTAGAAAGATTCCTTGTGGCCACTTGCACTGTCTATTCCTGCCTGGAGCCCCAGGCAACCACTAATTTATGTTATGTCTCTATAAATTTGCCTTTTCTTTATATAAGTGAATCACATACTTTGTGACTTTTGCTTCTTTGCTGTAGTATATGTTTTGAAGTTTCATCCCTGTTGCAGTATGTGTCAGTAGATCATTCTTTTTATTGCTGATTGGTTTTCCACTGTATGAACACACCACGCTTTGTTTTTCCATTTATTAGTTGATGGACATTTGCATTTTTCCAACTTTTTATTCCTATGCCGCTTTGAACTCTCATGTACAAGTTTTTGTATGGACATAAAAGAACAGCAGTGCGCTGGGCTCTGTGTGGAGGAGAGGAAGAGAAAGATGAATGAGGAATGAATTTCACTTGAATTTTGAATTTCCCACTCAATGCCCAATAATAAACAAAAGAAACCTATGTTATTGTCATCACTTTTAATATGCAAGGTGATAGTATTTTCTACACCAAAAGCCAGTCTTAAAAAGACAGGTTGATAAAAACTTTATAATGTTGTAAAAGTGGAATGCTATATGCACGTATATCATAAGTTAACTTTTTGTAGGGGTGGTATATAAGGTTCCTATAAATATGGCTTGCTTATTAAATAACAAGTTTGCTTAAGTGTTAGGAATTCAGATATTCATGAATTTATATGAATTTAGTGAGATAGGACAGTCACAATTCTAAGTGCTTTATTTGTATCAACAAATAAAGAACCCTGGCTTCACAGAGCCTGTACTCTAGAGGGGAGAGTAGGAGAATACAAAAATAAATTAGTCAAATATATAGTATGTTAGATGGTAAATGCTGTAGGAGGGCAGAGTATTGGGGATGGATGAGGGAATGGGACAATTTAAAGTGGTCAGGGAAAGCGTCATTGAGAAGGTGACATTTGGGTAAAGACATGAAGAAGATGAGGGAGTGAGTCATAGGAGTATATGGCAGAAGTGCGTTCCACATAGAGGAAAAAGTAAGTGCAAAGTCCCTGAGGCCAGAGCATGCATGGAGTGTACACACAACAAAGAGGAGGTCAGATGGCTGGAGTAGAGAGAGAGTCAGAGATGACATCAGAGAAAAGGGATCCAGCAGGGCCAAGATGCCCTCGGACTGTGCTTGAAAGGTAGTGAGGCCCTTATCCCAAGGAGAGGTTGAAGGAGTCCTTGGCAGAGATCCTATAGTGATGGATCAGGTGACAAATGATCAGCTGGTATGATAGCTTTTCAGGTCCTTCGCAAAACTGAGATGGCACCTTGAGTCTTGGAGATAGAAAATGGCTGTTCTGTGCTAACGAAGTAGGATGTCTGAGTGGATGAGATTTAAGCCTCTGCTCTGTCAGTGAGCCGATGGGTTATTGCCCTGGCATTGGTTATAGGTGGGTTGTGTGAGGCAGCCTCTGCGGAGCTCAGCACAACACCTCATTTTGCTGACTAGAGTCTTACTTGGGCTCCTTCCCTGCCATGGCATTGCCATTTAGCTCAATTTAAAAATCAAGAATTCTTTTTTTTTCCCCCTCAGTAGATTATACCCTCTTGGTGTATAGGTAGGAGGGAAAATAATTTAGTTTGTGAGGCTCCAACAGGTACTTTATAGTACATTAATGTCCACTTAGCTGCCACATGGATTGCTCTGTCAATATCCAAGGCATTTAAAGTTGCAATTTTAGGATCTCTTTCACACTGGGCACAGACACACTTAAGCTGAAGCTGTTGCCTTTTACTCCCCCAACTGTGAGAGACTAACTGATTTTTCACCCTTTGCCATTACTCAGTAGAGGATTGTTGGGGCCAGAAACAGATAGCCCAGGTGGTACAATCTGCCACACTTTTTTTTTTTTGTTTTTTAAAGTTTACCTTTTTTCTTTAGCAGCTGCTGCCTCTGGTCTGTTACTAGTTTGCTCAATGGGGAGGAAGGATGGCCCAAAGATTATATGATTTTTTTTTTTTTAATATTCATTGTGAAACATTTAGGTGGCTGAAGCATTTGGGCTGCCCTAAGGACCAATGTATAGAAATCATAGTGAAGCTTCCTGTTTGCTCTGAATTAAGGCCCATCCTTTGATTGTGTAAATAGTTTATAGGTCATGTATTTGATTTTGGTACAGAGGGGTTATCTTTTTTGTTTAATAAGCATTTGATTTTAGATTAGTTTTGGATTTATAGAAAAATTGCAAAGATAATAGAGTTCCCAAATGCCTGGCACCTTGTTCTCTATTATCAACATCTTATATTACTACTGTCCATCGGTTACAATCAATGAACCAATATTGATACTTTAGTGTTACCTGAAGTCCATACTGTATTCAGATTTCCTTCATTTTTAAAATCTAATATCCTTATTCTGCCCCAGAATTCTATCCAGGGTACCACATTCCATTTCATTTTCATGTGTCCTTAGGTTCCTCTTGGCTGTGTCAGTTTCTCAGACATCCCTTGTTTTCAATGTCCTTGACAGTTTTGAGGAGGTTTGCTCAGGGCATTTTGTAGTTTGTCCCTCAGCTGGGATTTTCTGATGCTTTTCTCATGATTATATTGGGCTTATGGGTTTGGGGGAAGAAGACAACAGAGGTTAATCACATCATATGAGGGTGCATACTATCAACATGACTTACCACGATTGGTGTTAAACTTGTTCCCCTGGCTGAGGTAGTATTCTTCAGGCGTCTGCACTGTCAAGTTATTCTTTTATTTCCCTTTTTCCATACTGGACTCTTGGGAAGAAAATCATAATGCTCAGGCCACACTTAAAAAGTTGGAATTACACTCCACCTCTTCGAGGGAAGCATTTGGATTTGTCTCCTCTCTCTCATTACTTTTTCAGATCATTTACTTATATCACATGGACTTGTGGATATTTATTTTATACTGCAAGTTATAATTCAGTGCTTTCATTTATCTTGTTCAGCTTTGGCAATTGGGAGCTCTTTCACTGGGCTCTTGGGTCCCTTTGACCATCTTCCATCAGTGTGTGTGTGTGTGTGTGAGAGAGAGAGAGAGAGAGAGAGCAAGAGAGAGCACTCTATTACTTCCCAACACTGCAAGATGCTCCAGGGTTATTCTACGTCTTACTTGTCTCAGTTTGAGATTCAGCCATTTCTGCAAGGAGCCTAGGTTTCTTTTGTTGGGGAATGGTTTTAGAGACCAAAATGAAGGTGCTAGCAGTCCTCGATATTATTGGGATGTTATAGCTTCTATGCCTCGAGGGGTTATCTTTATCACAGGCTTTTTTTTTTTTTTAATGAACAGACTTGTAATATGGTAAAGGGGGCTCTGAACTTGAAGCTGCTCTTTGGGGCACTAGCTTGTACTCCTCCATGTCAGTGTGTGTATGAATGCAAGCAAGCCGTTTCACCTGTGAGGCTCAGTTTCTTCTGTCATATATAAAATAGGG
Organism: Taxidea taxus jeffersonii; assembly: GCA_003697995.1. NCBI lineage: Eukaryota > Metazoa > Chordata > Mammalia > Carnivora > Mustelidae > Taxidea > Taxidea taxus. The sequence goes on from ML111783.1 coordinate 14,637, forward strand.
AACCTGATAACTTTCCTACCTCATTTGTAGGGTTGCAGCAAAGATCTAAGAGTTCATATCATTTGAAAATATTTTGAAGACTGAAAGGTTTTATACAAAGACTTGTTTTATTTTCATTGTCCTAAAACTTCTGCATATCTTACGTTTTGCCATTATAATTTTAGTTTGACCAAATTACATACATTTTTTGAGGGCAGGATACTAAATACTAGCATTAAGTTATTTTTTAATGAAAAATATGTTATGATTTTTGACCTTGGAATTTATTGCATGAAATGTCATTAGAAATTTGTGCTATGAAAAAAATTTTCTAATATTTTGCTTAGATTATTTTAATTTCTTCAAATGCCTTCATGTTCTTAGAGGCTTAAAAAAGAGTCAAGTAAGGCGGGTACTAATCAAGAGAGAACTATAGTTACTCCTAGTAGTTGTGTCAGAGTAGGTTGGAGGGACTTTGAGCCTTCCCTCTCAGGGGGCTCCCCTCTCACACTCAATGCTTGTGCTAAGTTGAAGAGGTGCACTTGCTGTGCAAAATGTCACACTGAAACAGGTCCTCCATTCTAACTTGCTTGCTCATCCTCCTCCTCCTTATAGAAATTCTTGGTCTGCCAATGTGTAGAGCCAGAGGCTTATTTACCCTCCAATCTGTGCACTAGGAACAAAGCAAAGACTAAATCACATTTTACCCATGTGCTGTAAGCTATGAGGGGTGTGCACTGTATGTAATGTGGTAGAACTCCCAGTAATTTTAAAACAGATTCTCCAAGGCAACTAATTTGAAAGGGTACAACAAAATCAAATCAACCTCTTTCTGTTTGATGTCCCTTGTGTAAACCAACTAGATGGTGCACACACACACACGCACACACATATACATACCTATACACATATGGCCCCATGGAGATACCGTCAGAATTTGAGGATGCTAGGCTCTGCTCAAAGCTGTCATTGCCTGTGTATTGCTCCCTGGCCTGGTGACCCTGTGGAATAACCCCCAGCTGTGGGCTATAAATGATGTAGAAGAGGCAGTGAACCATCTCAGCATGAAGGGAGACACATTTTGCTGGCGCTGCTGTGTTTGTGCTGCTTATTAGAATTTTAAAACCTGGTCTTATCCAGAGAAAGGATCCCCTGCTCTGTCCCCACACCAAGGATCCTGAGATTTTGTTTCTGCACTGAGTGCCAGCTCGATCCCACTACTGCCTGACTCAACTTCGTTTTCCTCTGCTTGGAGCTCCACTTGCTCCTAACACCTGTTTAAATTAGTTTGTCTTTCTGTTTTCATTAAGAGCTAATGTCAGAGAGAGGAAAGAGATAAACATGCAAGGAAGAGAGTTGCCTTGTGTACTATGGATACAATACAGAGATGCTCATTTTGAAAATGAGAATTATTTGGTTAAAACAGGATTTTGGTTTTGCTGGAAACAAACCAGTTTAAGGCAAAATCACCAAGGAGAGAGCGAGCAGGGTGGTGGAAAGCCAGACTGCTTGAAAATGTGTTTATTTAAATGAATAGTCCTGGGAAGGCAGCCCTCTCATTGGTTTGGGAGGAGCAAGCTCCTCATGGGCTGCTCCTCTCAAACACAGCCTCACAGAGTGCTACTTAATGAGAGTGATGCGGATCTCAGATTCAATTTTGTTTCTAACTGGCTAAAGCACGTATTTAACTTTGATCTGTAAGTAGAAATCAGAAGCATGATTGGCTAATGTTTGACTTCCAGTTGGCCTAATGAGGTTTATGAATATCAATATTGCTACAGCATCATGATACATTTGCTGGCTTTTTGTAGCAGTGAAAAAATATTGCTCTCTATTAGTCAAATAACTTGGTTTCCTAATGCCACGGTAATTATTCTAATTTCCCTTTGGTGAGTGTGGGATAACTGCTTCTTAATGTTGGAGGAGGTCAGCATATTTTTTTTAATTGATGCTTAGTTTGAGTACATCTAATGTCAGTCAACTGTTGTTAAAAGGCTCTATTAGAACACAAAAATGCTGATATTTTAAATGTAGTTGGTGAATCCCAGCAGGGCTGTGAATTCAAGACAGCTCTACAAGGTTGGATTAGTCATTCTGCAGTGGTACCGAATGTATGTTGTTAAATTCATTTCAGCCATTGAAACTTGACAACTAATTTTGGATAAGAATGATTGGAATTGATAAACTCTTATTTTTGGAAGTGGCTGTTTTTCAAAACAAATCTTTTATCTAGTATGGCACATAATTTAGTGGAAGCATAAACAAATCAGCATTGCTGTTGATCACGGGTGGGGGAAACATTCAAATCATTAGATCTTTTATTTTTCAAGAAGGAATAAAGAATATTGTATAAGAGCCATGATATTCACGCAAAACAATACACATATGGCAGTAGTTTGTAAACTATTATTTTTTAGATAAAGAAGTGGAAAAAATTACACTTGGTGTCTGTTTTCCACAAATCTTCTGTTACTACATTTAGAGGAAACACAACTCTTAGACATTTCTGGTGTGGCAGAAAACTTAGGAAAAAGGAAACAAAGGAAGTCTGCTTCATGAGTGACTTCCTATAGGAAAGGCTCCTTACATATGTATCCCTCTTAATCTTTACAAGAACTCTGTGAGGTAGCTAATATCAACCTCATTTTATAGCTAAGGAAATAGCTTTGGTGAGGTTGATCACTTGTCCAAGACCAGTTGCTAAAATATGGCTGAGCTGGAATTTACTCCCAGTTGGGCCTGGCTCCAAAACCCATTCCTTTTCATTAAATTGGAAGCTTCATGAGCAAATGGGTCATATCATTCTTGTTCACCTCTGCATCTCCCAGGGCCCTATGCAGTATCTGGCACTCAGTGAAACGATAGCTCCCTGCCAATCCCTTCTCTGACCTCTGAATTTACCATCTGAACCTCTGCAAACTACCTCTGTCCCTTAGCTATTCCTTTGTACTTTATCCTCAACTAAATAACCCCCCTTGTAGTGCTGATTTGTAATTTGTTACCTGTCTGGCCTCCATTTCCCTTTTCTGATAATTCTGTTGTGGTATCCTACAACAATGCATGAATAAGATAGATCCATGTTGGCTTTATTTTGGAAGTGAGGAAGCTGACTCATGAGAGTTCAGTGGTTTTCCATAGACACACATCTCATCTGGCACTAGATTCCAAATTTACCCTACTCCAAAGCCTGGGTTCCTTTTGCATGGAATCTGAGCTGGATCTCAAAGGTGGGGATGGAATTGTGTTGAGTTGGACCCTTGAGGTAGGCACATACTAGATTGAATCAGTATGAGCAAAGCTCAGATTTGTGAGAGTCTGTGGCCAGTCCTGAGAAGAGGGACCCTTGAATATAATCATAGGGATTCTGGTGTTTTAGATTTGTTTGCTGAGAGAGGACCTGAGTCTTTTACAGTGCTATGCTCCTTCCTGTCCATTGCAATCCTGAGTGATGCTCCTTTTTCTTCAGGACCAGCCAGCATAGTTCTAGTGCTTTGACAGATCACTCTTCCTACAGCTGCCCCCCTCATGTTTGAGGGTCCTCACCCACACCTTTCCTGTCATTGCCTTCCCCTAGGCAGGTAGGAAGATTTGGCTCTGTTCCCACATTGAATTTTCCCTCTAAGGCACAGCAAGTTGCCCTGGTTAAAACATTCTTGCTGCCTCATGCCACGTCTTGCACAGCTACTCCTCCCAGTGAACACCTGGTTTTGGCCTTAGGAGGGAGAACATTTGACAGAGCCAGAGATTCTCAAAAGCCCATTTCCAATGAAACAGTTCTGCTTTTTCTTCTCTCATGCTGTTGTGAAGTTTCAGGTTTCTGTCTAGGGAGCCCCTTGAAGTTAAGAAATTAGACCACAAACAGTGTCACTGTTGAGCTCCCGTGACAAAGTGGTATAATATGAAAGCCCAGCGATATCAAGCTTGTCAAATGTTTATTTTAGATCATGCAACAAAGAAAACCCTTTGCTTTCGGGTCTTGCATTGCTAAGCCAAGGTAAGTGGGGGAGCCCTGACTTTCTAAATGTTCTCATCCAACAAAGGCTTCTCATATTGGCCATTTTGTCCATGATGAAAGTTACCTACTTTCTTCCCTCTGTCCCATTTCTTCCCCAATTGTCATGAGAATCTGGGTTGTTGACTGTTGTCCTCAGCAGACAATCTGTGGTCTGCTCAGGTATCAGGAATGAAGAAATAAGGCTGGCCGTGAGCACAGTTTTAGCTCCACCTGCTGTCATCCAATGCCTCTCCCCCTAGTGCCTTGAAATACAATGCAAGGCACATCTTAGCTTCCCAGTGCCTTTGCTCATCTTTTTCACAAAATTAGTGTCTGCCACGTGCTAGCTGTGGTCTAGACCTGGACACGCAGTGACAGACAAGATAGAGAAGGCTCTTGCCCTTCATAACCTTTCCATTTATTCTCCCTAGGGGGCTCCTGCCCATTCAAAATACACAAAGGTACTCCTTTGCTATTTTTCTGAGAATCGGGTAGCATTTTGAACTCTTTCTGTCCCTTTATTCAATCAGATCAACATTTTATTAACCTGAAGAGAGTTCGTTTTGCTCAGCAAAGCTGGAGAATTGCATGCATACTTCTATTTAGATCATTTATAAAAGTATCACAGAAGGCCAATATTAGTGTAGCCAGTGGGTCTCCCTCTTACTGCACTCTATCATATCTTTATGCTAACTCACTTGACATAGGTTAGGTATATAGTACACATTCAATAAATTTCTTGTTGGTTCATTGATCTCCTTTTTGTTGTCAGGCTAGTTTCCACAATCCCAGCATGGCTTAGTGTTTTAATGGCTGTGGATTTGAAATATTGTCAGAAGCCTTTTTTGAGGCTAAATAAACCATATGGATTCATTTCTCCTAGTTCCCAAGCTTGACTTCTCAGAGGAGTTCCCTGGTCAAGAGGACCTGAATTCATTGCCTCCTACCTCAATTCTGTTTCTATTCTCCCATTGGTTTTGCTGTCTTCAGTGTTCAGTGATCTGAAAACTTTGATTCTAAGGTTTGTAGGTCTCAGAATAAAATGGAGTGATTTGTCTTTCAGAATCTGGGATCCAGCCTCTGTAAGCTTTCTTTGCCAACTGTGCATCACATTGGCTACTGGTGAAAAAAATTTGGATGTTTTATTGGGGGGTGGTCCCCAACTTAACCCTTGGGTTTAACCGGTTTATTAGTTGTAGCTCATATCACTGATGTTCATTCATGTAAATATTAAGTGCCAGGACCTGTTCTAGGTACAAAGAGCAGGGATCCCTATGTTCTGGGAGCTTACATTCTCATGGAGGATAGGATGATAAATATGGAAATAAGTAAACACATTTAAAATGAAAATATCAGACTGTGGTGAGGACTCAGAAGCAAATAACGAAGGTGGAGTAATAGAGGCTTGAGGCCAGTTAAGGAAGAAGAGATTGGTTTAGATAGCATTTCTTCTTTGAGAGGTGACATCAGACTGAATACGGCATGATGAGGAGGTAGACATATGATGGTCTTGGCTAAGAAAGTCCTTAGCAGAGGAAATCCAGGCATGAGGGCCCCAAAGTGGAATACTTTAGTACTTTATGAAGAATTTTTGAGCAATTTTCAACTGGACACAAGTTTAAATCTTAGTATCTGGTGTGAATCCTTTCGCTTAATTGCTTAAATTATGAGTCACCAAATGATCTGCACTCTGCATCCATTTGCACTAGTTGCTAAAATGTAAGCCAAATGAGGGCAGGTATGTTTATTTGTTCATCTCAGTGATTCATACCAATATACACCAATATACCACAATAAAATAGAAAGTGCTCAATAAATATTTGTGAACTAAACACATCATTTCTGCAAGCCTGCAGAGGAATAACACGTCGTTTAATTTAGAGAGTAGAAAACTAAGGTCTAAAGATGTTAAGGAGAGCTGGGATTTGAGTCCAAGAATGTCAGCCTCAATGCATTTTGCACTGTGCTCTACTTCCCTTGCTCTTTCTAGAACAATCGACCCATCTGCTTCCAAAGTCTAATCTCATTAGCCTCCTCTGAGTCAAGACTGAGTCAGGGAGTTGATTTGTCTGTTCTTCTCTCCCCTGTTCATCAGGGAGTGGTCTTTCGGCAGCCTGATCATTGTATGGTCCCACTGATTTCTGAGCTAACTTACTGCCTTTGATATGGGTTCTGATCTTTTCAAAAAGCCAGACCTCAAACTCTGACTGCCAAAGCTTGCCCTCTAAGAGGTTTTACATAAATCATGGAATCAGAGCACGGTTCATGCTCTCACATTCAGGCAAATGTAAAGGAGTAAAGAGGAAGGGAACTCACATGAACTGAACACCTGCTATGTGACTCATTTGTGATGGGCATTTTGTATTTTACATACAGAACCCAATTTAATTTAACAATTATAATTATTATGGCAAAATGGTGACAAGAATTGGTTTGGAGGTCGGGTAGATCTGGATTAAATTCTGGGATCAAACACTTAGAATCTCTATGAATTTAAAAAAGTAACTTAATCTCCCTGTTCCTTAGTTTCTTATTTATAAAATGGGCCTAATGTTACCTATCATATAGGCTGTTGGGAGGATTAATATGATAACATTTATAAATGCTCGACCAAAGCCAGCATTCAATGAGTGTAAATTATAATAGATTACTATATTTTATTGAGTCTAAGATGCCATATATTAAGTACTATCATTTTATGTCACTAAGAAAAGATGCTGCCAATTTAACTATCCTACACTGATCAATTATAAGATACATTCTGATGTTAGAGATGGAAAGTTGGAAAATGTGCATTTTTAAGTTTTTTTTTTTATTCATTTGACAGACAGAGATCACAAGTAGGCAGAGAGGCAGGCAGAGAGAGAGGAAGGGAAGCAGGCTCCCCGCTGAGCAGAGAGCCTGATGCGGGGCTCAATCCAAGGACCCTAGGATCATGAAAAATTATGCATTTTTAGAATGGGTGAAATATTGTGTACATTCTAGGTTATATAACCCATTAGTAATGACAATAAATTAACAAAATTTTGAGCATCTAAGGCAAATTATTGGGTACTGTTTGTCAAGTGCTTTAGGAATCAAGAGCTGTAGCTTCTCTCAATTATCCATGACCCTCAAAATCCAAAAGATTTTCCTTATATCAAGTCAAGCAGCCCATACCAACTTTAGCCAGCTTCTGCTCATTTATTACACTCTACAAATAACAAGTCGTCAGTGTTCTCAGAATAGTCATTCATCTGCTTGTTAACTTACAACTTAAATGCCTTTCTCTCAGACTAATTACAAAGTAATTATCTAGGCCTGCAAAACATCTCACCAATATAATGTGGATGAGTTCAGGGTATTAAGAGATTTTAAACATTTGTTATTCATTCATTCATTCATTCATTCAGCAAATATTTATGAATAATACGCCTCGTGCCTAGTCTTTTTCAAATATTAGAAGTGGGACTATGAACCAAAGTGCCTGTTGTTACAGAATTTAGGAGGAGACAGATAATAAACAGGTAACAAAGAAATAATATTTCAGATAGTGATGAAGTCTATCACAAAAATAAAGCAGGCTAATGAGAAAGACAGTGACTGACTCTGAGGCTATTGTAGGTAGAACAGTAGGGAAGCTTCTCCGGGGAGGTTACTACTGAGCGGAGCCCTGGGTTGTGGAAGGGGGGAGAGAACATTCTGGCCAGAGGCATCAGCACTTGCTTAGACCCTAAGATAAAAATGAGCTTGGAATACTTAAAGAACAGAAAGAGGTGGAGAGTATAGGAAATGTAGGAAGAGTATGGGAAAGAAAGTGGAGAGGTGGACAGGGGCTATGTCATAAGATTGAGTGATCTTGTATTCACTGAGGTAGGAAGGAGCTGGGAGGAATGCATGCAGGGAGATATCTGCAGTCAGAGGTCCAAGTGGCTGGGGGACAGATGACACATATGTGAGTCAGGTTCATAAAAAAGTCCCGGTTAAAGGTGTAAATTTGGGATTTGATTTCAAACTCAGGTGAGATTTTCTAGGGGAAAATAGGGATAGAGCTGAGGAGATGTTTAGGGGAAGGAGGCAAAAAGCTTGCAAAGGAGATTTAGCAGGAGCCCCCATAGTGAGTAATGCCATGAGAAGATGGAGAGCTTTGCAGGTCGGTTGGAAAGGGGAGAAGAAAGAAACGATTGAAGACATTGAGGGCTGGATTGTAATTGCAGAACGATGGACCCATTTTGGGGTGGGAGTACGGTAGAGAGAGACATTTCCTGGGAACAATATTGATGATGGTCAAAGGAACCAGCTAGCTACCCTCCATTTTATAGAAGCTGAAACACAGAGGCCATGTGACTTGTTAAGGTGACAGAAGTGATGAGGTAGGGCTCAGAGATCTTGGTTCCAGCAGCTGTATTCTTAAACCCTGGACTACCTTGTCTGTGGGACTTTGGAGATATTAAAATTAAATGGCGGGGGAAAAGAGAATATTCTATATCAAAGGAGTGACAGGATAGGGACTGTGGATTGGCTTAGTGAAAAGGTATTTGGGGTTGGCTTTGCCATTTGGGTAACAGTGCCATTTTGAAAGAGGCCAGAAACAGTCATAATGAAAATAAATATTGGTTGGAATGAAGGGAGTAGGTAGAGGTCATTTTCTACCTTTCCTTTCAGGTAGTTTAGAGCAATAAAGGCCATCAACCACTATTCACATCTGATTCAACAAAAGTAAAACAAAACAAAACAAAATAAAACAAAAACCAAAAAACACAGCAGAGGAAAGACTGCAAGAGCTAGTGGCAAGCTTAATCTTTGGTATTTAGAATGATGAAGAGAAGCAATATGTGAAATCCACTTAAAATATGATTTCATGTTCTAATATACATTTTGAATTTATGGGATACTGACTTCTGCCATTTATTCAGAAAGCAAAAAAATGCATATGCTGTGCAGCTGAACTTATCATATCATAATGGGACACCTAGCATTTTTCACAAGTGATTGATCTTCCCCACCCCTTAACAGTCCCTTCCTAACTGTTACAAAAAATGGAATACATTTCAAGCTTCTCTTGAGTTGAATTGAGCAGAGAGCCAAAGAAGCCATGAACATTTGCCAGCTTTAGTAAGAAAAAAAAAAAAAAAAAGAAGTAGGGGGCAGGGAGATTGTCTCCTTCATTTTACAAAAACAGAAGAAAATTTCAACTGGGAGAAAGACCCTGGGGGTGGATATGTTAATTGGAATATTCCCCACTAAGGTTAAATAGAACTTAAACACTGTTTGAAGCCTATGTTATATATCCCAAAATACATACTGAACCTGGAGGTAAAGAAACTGGGTTTTATTTCCAGCTGTGTCGCTGATTTGAACAAGTTGTTTAGCCTGTCTGTGGAGCTCAGTTTATCCATCTTCAAAATGAGAAAAACAGCGTTTGCCTCTACCCAACAGAACCTGAATGCCAGGTTTCATATTCAAAGCTCAGGATCCTATTTAAATTTGAGTTTTAAGGTGATTGGGTCTTCTTCCAAAAAAAAAAAAAATGTTTAGAACCCTGAGAATAGAAAGAGAAGCTGGATGCAAAGGTCTAAAAATTTCTTTTTTGCAGGGATCCTCCTCCCATAATCCAGGTCCTAGAGCTAGCTCCTTTGTGGAGCTCTTGTGAAACTTGTAACTTGCACTTCTCCAAGAGTGTGACCAGCTTCTGATGGTTTGCCCATGTCCTAGCAACCTGTTTGGTCTGGGTCAGGCTCAGACAATTTGTCACCTTGGTTTCCTTTGAGTCCTGGGCCACACTTGCCTTGGTGTTTGTATGCTTACAACTAGACTATAAGCTTCATGAGGGCATAGAAAGTGAACTACACTGATTGTTCATATTCTCCTTGTACTTTTGAGTGTTGGGTCCATGGTATGTCCCTTTTGCAAATACTTCATTGATTAATTTGTTTCTCAAACGCACCTTAAGGTCTTTAGCCTCAGCCTTTTGCAAAATATTTTGCCCGGCAATTTCAAATACACTATCACATTTAATGCAAGAGTCCATGGAGGCTAATGGTGTTCTTCCTATCTATAGATAAACTGGGGTACAAAGAAGAGCACAGTTCACAGAAGGTCACCCATCTTAAAAGTGGCTGACCTCAGGTGAGACCATAGATCTGAGCAAAGTCTAGACTCTTGTACTACATCATACTGGTTCTTGCTTTTATGGCTTGGGACTCCCTTGTCTCTCATTCATGGATGGGCATCTGATACATTTCTTAAGGCTTAGCTCAAGACTTAGCAACTACTACAGGGGTTTTTCCTAGTGCCATGACCTGTTAAATCTCTCTTTTATTTGAGTCAACATCATTCTGTTTTTCCTTGGGACTTAATCTTACCCTGGCTTTTATAATATTGGTTTAGTATATGTGCTGCTGAAGCGAGCACTATAATATCAGTTTTTATATCTGTGCCTTGCTTTATGTTTCCTGGGTGACTGTATGCTTCATGAGGGCAGAGATAAGAGTTTCACTCCTTTTGAGTTTCAAGCTTCCAGTGCCTGTTTATTCATTCACTCATTTATTCATTCAAGGTTGGATGACTTGATTGCCATCTTGATTGTGACCAGAAAGGGGCATGCACTTCAACAGACTTGAAGTCAGTGGGAACATTTGATACCGAAAGACAGAGAGGAATTCTTTCATCATGCTGGGTGGCCATGTGTTTTGAGTTTTAGTCAAGTGCCAGACCACTACAACTTGCAGAAGACTCTTCCCATAGTATCTGCCCCAAGTTTTCTTGCAATTTGTTTTAAAGTTCTGCCAGTCAGACAATAAAAATGTTCAGATTCTGTGAATATTAGGAGAAAATCACTGGTTTGATTAATTTATTTGACAGGCATTTTTTTTTTTAGCATCTGTTGTGTGAGGGATGGCATGTCCAGGTCCTATGGGGAATTAGAAGAGTGTGAAGACAAGCTCTTGCCTCCTAGAAGCTCATGGGTCTGTGGGGAGAGTCAATAGAGCCACATTAATCACTGTGGTGGAACACAGCTTATGAGTTCGCAGGATGAGGGGAAATACATCTTGCAGGTGGTGATGCTGGGCCACTTCCTGGAGGAGATGGAATTCAAATTGGGCCTTGAAGTTTGAAGAAAATAAAAAATAACAGCATTTATCACTTTTCAAGTGCCTTAATAGGAAAGCTGGCTCCTGAATTTGGGTTTGTGGGTTCCTTTTCTTTGTCTCATGATCCTCTCTTTCTTTGTGTGAACATCTGACTTTTCCAAGATAATTTGTCCTTACTTACTTCCCCCTTTCCCCCATTCACATATGATCTCTACTGTTATCCCCACCCCCACCCTTGTCTTTGGAGGAATCTGGTTTTTTTTGGCAAGCTCAGCATTGCTCTCTGGGGCCAATGGCCCAATTTGGTTTCAATTTGATCTTGTTCCAGGCTTGTAGTGATAAAAATTCTATAGTCCAGCCCATGAAAATCAGATCACACCACTTCCATTCATTAGCAGTCACTGTCCACTCCCATTAACATGGCATGAAAAATAATATCATTATGTTTTCATGTGAATGAAGAACTTGGGAGAATGTGCATGGTATTTTATGAAATTTTTATGGACTAAGCAGTGATTGACATGTTAATAAACAGCAGAAAGATATTTTAGTGTGCTTTCTAGTTATCCTCAAGATTTCCTATTGGAAATCCATCATCAACCGGCGTCTGTCTTTCATGCTCAGTGTACACATGTCTGTTGATAATTGCTATTTATACTTCATTTATAAAGAAATCTTGGAGGAATATTGAAACACTAATCTGTACTATCTAGTGTCATATTTATTCAGATCAAGTCTTCTGGTTACTGAAAGAAGGGGAGGTGTTAAGGCTTGGTATTTTTTTCCAAATCATGTCATTTTTTTTGAGCTCTTATCGAAATGATTTTTATTTCTAAGAGATGAGGGCATGGCAAAAAGAATTGAATTCTTAGTGTTTGGTGCAAATTCTAATATTCATCAACTAGTTTCTTTGGTTGATCAGTATTCTTGTTTCTTTTCCATGTGGCCGTATGAACCGAACGATCCCACAGTCAGTGTTTCCACACACTCTGTGCTCCTCTTCAGTACCTCTTTCACATCAGGGCTCATTTTGTCTCCTGTATCCCAAGTGTCTTTCTGAAAACAGAGTTAGTGCTATTATTACTGTTGCTAACAATAGCTCATGTCCACAGCAGGGAAGAACAATTAACAAATTCATGAATTGTGTTTGTTTACATGTCTGAGCTCAAGGCTAATTATTTAATTAATGTCTTCTGTCTTGAACAGAGTGTTAGCACATGGAAGTGTTGCCGAGTGGCAAACAAGGTGAGATTTGAGAAATTCCACCTTATTTGTGATATGTAAATAGACATTTATTCATTGAAGAGCTAGAGTTAGGGTAGGGGTGTTTTAACCTCCATAGTTTTAACTGTAGGAGTGCTTAGCAAGGCGTTTATTAGTGACTTTAGCTCATGCCTTTGTTTTTATTGGAAGGTACTTCCTAGCTATGACTAATAATAATAACAATAATAATAACAAATAATAAATGACAAATTATTAAAATATTTCAACAAAGGCTCTGCTGCATTTCATGTTGTAGTGTTAGACAAATGTGGCTCCTGATTCTTCTGAACCTCCAAGCCTCAACTCAATTCCTGATTTTTCTGTGTGCTCCCGTAACTCCTTATGTATATTTCACACATGGTGGTGGGATCCTTTGCACTGTGTGAAATGCTACCTCCCCTCTCTGTGGGTGTTGGCTTATATCTTGCCGTCTCATGATAACTCACACTGTCTCACACATTTCAGGTGCTCCGTAAACATTTGCATGAATGGAAGACTGATTTTCAGAGTTCCATTGATTTTAATACCAACCCAGGAAATATTTTGCCCTTAGTGCTGCCCCCCCCCCTTTTTTAAGTTGTAAGTACAGATGGAAAAACAAGACAGTTACGAGGCCTTTGTAGTTAATGAAAAGCTTCTTTTAAAATTTAACAATATGATTTTGGGTGGAAGTGGTTTAAAAAGAAGAAAGAAAAATCTTGAAGCATCTAGAAATTCCCTCAGTTGAGGAGTGATGCTTTTCTTCTTGGGTTCCCTCAACAAAAGACTGGCTCTGGCACCAGGCCATACATTTCCCCTCCCTGTGCCTTATTGTTTAAACAAATGAACCAGATGCTCTCTGCCACCACAGACTCTGAGTTTGATTGAATTTGATGATTCCAACTACTCTGTAATTATTTATTTGTTTCTGTCTATGTCTGAGGCACTTTGCTGGGTCCTGTCTTAGAAGATGCCATGATGTCAAAGTTTTGAGTATAACCTCTAGAACCATAAGTCCTCTGTTCATTCAATAGCTCCGTGATGTTAGGCTGTGTTATTAACCACTCTGTGCCTTCATGCTTCATGTCTCCATCTGTAGGATGGGGATAGCACTCATAATAGATAATGACCCTTTTCACAGGATTATCAAGGTAAATAAGCGAATTAATACATTTAATCAATACAAAGCTTGGCACAAAAATATGTGCTAATAGATAGGTAGGTGCTGTGGACAGATATTCCTCCAAAATTCATACACTGAAGACATAAATCTCTAATGTGATGATATTTGGAGGTGAGCTCTTTGGGAAGTGATCAGCCTTAGTTGAGATCATGAGGGTAGAGCCCTCATGATGGAATTAGTGTCCTTAAAGAATTGAATCTACCAGTGTTTTGATCTTGGACTTTCAGCCTCCAGAATGTGGAGAAAGAAATTTCTGTTGTTAAGCCACCCAGTCTATGGCATTTTGTTATAGCAGCCCAAGCTGACAGAGACACCAGGCATACTTTCTGCCAGAAACATATAATTTGTGGCAGGGAGGAGAAGCAAAGTAAGGAAACGTGAAAGGGTAACTGTTGTTAGATGCAGTGGAAATGCCTTGTTGGAAGCAACAAGAGACAAGAGCCATTTAGGGGACACAGGGCTACAGCAGGACTTTGAGGAGAGCTAGACTCTAAAAGATAGAGGGGATCCTAGAACCAGGAAACTACGTATGGAAAAGTGCATGCGGCAGAGTACAAGGCACATTTTGGACATGAAGGAGATAAGCAAGGCTAGAGAGTAGAGGGTATGTGAGGAGGCACTGGAAATCAGAAATCAGAATGGGCCATTGTGGCTAGTAGTCCTCTGTCACAGTGTAATGAATAAGGTAATGGATTTTGGAATAAGAAATCAGTGATGTGAGTCCCAACCTTGCATCTTTCAGTTGTCTGACCATGGGCATGTCTCTGTACCTTTCTGATTGTAAAAGTGTTCATCTATAAAATGAGCATTGCTTACATAAGTCCTAATGCTTTAGGCACTCAAAAGATGGCAATGGTGAGCATATCACCTGTGTGCAGTGCACATTAGAGTTTTTGTAATTGAAGAGTTACACTCCGACAACAACTTTTTAGAGTTAACTGGCACAAGAAAAGAAAGGACCACTTGGTAACATTTCAAAGGAGTTGGGCTAATAGGGGTGGGTAAAGCCCTCTGGTTTAAATGTGAAGGATTTAGTTTATGTTGATAGGTTTTCTTCTGAACATCATTTAATCAAAAGCTAAAGCAAGAGGTCTCATTCTTGCTCCCATGAGAACAACAGAGGCTTCAAAGCCACCATAGTCCTTGCTAAAGGAAGTTTGTAGAACAATAATACATTAATTGACATTTATGTAGAGTGCCCTTTTATGTTCCACCCTCTTGTCCTTTCTGTGTCGCAAATCCCGCAGCCGGTTGGTCTCTGCTGACCTTCTTACTCTATAGCTCACAAGCACACCATCCTGGGAGCAATTTTAAACCACAAAACACAGCCCGGCATATCTCTTCAGTCCATGACTGAGGATGAAATAAGACTCTCTCATCTTGTTTGCCCTGCTGATTTGTTAGCTCTTTATTGATTAAATATTGTAATGCACAATTTGTTTTTCATCTTAAGTAAGGATATTCTGTATCTGTCACACTGTCTATGAGTTATTGATTTACTATGATCTGTAAAAACTCTTTTTTCCCCCCAAAGTTGGGCGTGCTCCACCTTTCTGAAGGGTTTTGGAAGGATAGTCATCCACCCTATTCCAAATCAATGAAGTTCAACTTCTCCCATGAGGTTTGCTGTAAGTTAAGGAAAAATTAGATTTAGATTTAGGTGAAAACAGTCAAGTTCAGGAAGGCCCCTCTTAATTTCTATTATTTCATAACTGGCTTATTGTGGGAGGATCTATAAATACATATAACTGCTGAATAAATCTTCCACATGGCTCAGTACTCTTTCTTGTTTATTGAGTGGTAGGCATCCTGGCACTTCTGTTCTACTAACAAACACATTTTAAGAACATGTGCAGCCATTGAACCATCAGAGGATCAGAGGACTGTTTGTCTGAGCTCTTACAAACTGCATCACTCATTCACATCAGGAAATGTGTGTAAATTGTAAAATATATGATATCCAAGGCTTTAATGGCAATAAATTGATTCCTTAAACGGACAGAGCAAATTAGTAATAAAAATGGTAACCCAATAGGCCTTGTGGCTTGAACTCCAGCCTAATTCTGTAGACACAGGTTCTGTTTTTTACCGCCAACTTAGTTTTTTATTAGCAGATTGTCATAAAAGATGCTAGATATTAACATCTTTTTAAAACTTCTAAATCCAACGACTCATTAATGCTGCTTATCTTGGCTTTGTCTTTCAGAAATATTGGCTTTAGGAGGAAATAATGAATTATGGAAATACATACAGGTGGCATATCTTCATTATTCTTGATTTACCATGCAAGATAGATAGGGCTAATAATAACTATGCTCATATAGAAGAGTCTTGATCAGAACTATTTTATCCTTTAACTCCTTGCATTTATGAGCATTCTCTTTGTATTTTGTTGATTTTATTTTTGTCATTCATTCAAGTGTGCTTCTCCCCACCCCATTTAAAAATAAGTAATAATTTTAATGGGGATGGTGAAAAGGAAAACCAGCCAGAGATTAATATTTGGACACAGCATGATTTGAATGCAGTCTTTGATGTTACTGAGAATTTTAACAGTTTTGACTGATAAATCAAGCACATGTGTTTGCACTGCATTTAGAGAAGCATTTAGTCTATGTCATCGATGGGTTGTCTCAGCTACTGTTTGTGACTGGCCTCACTTATGAAGAGGAAATATTTTTCATCATGTCCATGTCTGCATGACAGAAGCATTCCTAAGAACATTTTTCTTCCTGTGTTGTACATTAACCTATAGCTTTGATATGGTGAGCAAATAATTTTTCCCATTGACGTAGCCTTTTTGAACTTGGGATTTATTACAGACAGACAAGTCCCAGTTCTGACCCTGAACCAACACAGGAGATCTCAAGGCTCTCTGCCCATTTGTTGCTTTGTTTAGTTCTTAACACTTTGTGCTGCAACTTATGTTGATGTGTTTTCTTGTCATCTTGCTAGTTGCTCCTCCAGGTCAGAGACCATGTCTCCTGGTCATCATATATGCAGAACCTGAGAGAGCACAAGGTAGATGCTCAACACATAGGAGAAGGAATTTCAGTAAATGTCACATGGAGTACAAGATTATGGCTGATTTTGTAATTGGGGGGGGGGATGATCATTTTGGTGGGGCTCAAAGATTTTGTAAGTGGGGGGGATGATCATTTTGGTGGGGCTTTAAGGAGCAGGTAGGATATGAACAGGGGCATAGAGGAAGGGTGGAAAACAGAAATTATGTAGATAGCTCTGAGAACACAGGTAAAGAACAAGCTGGCAATCATGAATGCCAATGTGTTTTAGGCTCAAATTAGGTGTTCCAGCCAAAAGTATATTTGGTTGTGAAGTAGGAAAAGCCACGTGGGCTAACTGAAGTAAAGAGGGCATATTTGGGATTGTGGGGGGAAGATTCACTAATAGAGGAATGAAAACTGCTCAGACCTTGGGCAAGTTGGAATCTGGCATCTTCTAGGAGTGAGAGCATCTCTTCAGTCTCCAAGAGGAGGGGCCTGGCTTCTTGTGCTTCTTAACTACTGAAGCCACACAGCATCTCTTTCCTGCTTCTCTCCAGCTGATTGTACTGTGATTGGTTTCCTTCTGCTTCTTTATGGACCAATATGGCTATATGCCCTGACTTGTTAAGACCTCACAGTTCTGTGGTCCATGGCCAAGGGATGATGGTGTCTGTGACTCTTAGATATTTTCTTGGGAGACATTGAGCTGACTGGCCACTGGTCATTCAGGGGTTGGCTAGCTGTGATCTTGTGGATGAGATTGGGTAAGTGGGCAGGTGGTCCCACCAGGGTGTTTGAATTATTCAGTTTCTTCAGAAGGGGCTACGGGCATACAGGCCACAAAATGGCCATTAAATATGTCCAGTGTAAGTAAAGTCACAAGGAGGGGTCCTCTCAAGTGTTCAAAGGCTTTGACATACCCCTTGTGCCTAGAGTGCTGATACAAATACTTGGAATTGTCTACTATGATATAGAAAGCTAAGAGACAGTTACTGTTGAGTCTTTCTTGAAAAGCCTGACCTTCTGGTTAACACATGAGCCCAAGGAACAGGTGATGCTCTGTGGCAGAGCTCTACCTTCTTTCCCCAGACTTCTTATTTTCCTTCCTTCTCTTGCCCTGGGTTAGGTTGGGGTCAATAGGAATATAAGGAGGACTGACAGTTGTGTCAAGGTAACACAGGAGACTAAACCCAGGGCTTCCCCTACCCAAGATTACCTGAATCAAAGTTTCCCAAAAGTGGAACACTCATTCAGGGCTCAGCGAGTATTTATTGTGTGGTTACTCTGTGATAAGCATTGTTCCAGGTGGGTGGGGAGGAGGTATGGTAATAAGTGTGATGGATTTTTCCCTGAGTTCATGGAGCTTATATTCTAGTTAGGAGCAGATAGGAAATACGAAAGAAAAATAATAAGATACTATTAGGTAATAAGTGTAATAGAAAGCCATGGTGGGGGAGGGAATGGGCTGAAGAGGCACTGAGGGTGCTTTTTCATACAAGATGGTCAGGGGAATGCCTTTCTGATAAGAGGACACTGTCAGAAGATGCTGAGATCTGTTAGATGAGAATGCTTCTCTGCTCCATTTCTACTAGCTCCATTCAGAGCTCTGCTAAGGTACAGCATTGGTCATTGTACTGATTTTATTTTTTGGGCCTAATTTAGGCTGCATGTAGCTTGTGTCCTAATAATGTTGTTCAACATTGGGAAAAATGCTGATGCTGGTTGGAGTTTTTAATATGTACCTCCTTTTAGGATCTAATGATGCTGAGCTTCCCTAGGCAGTGAGCAGAGGAAACTGTGGTCCCAAGTGTAGGGATACTTGAGGTTATAAAAATTTCTGTCTCACATTGATGGAGGGGTAACACTCATGCAGTCTTTGAGGTTCCTTGTTGAAGCTTTGATTCTATTTGAGCACTTCTCAGTTAGAACTTCACATTTGCAGAAATGTGCATTCTTATTAACACATAAATCCTCAGGAGTACTTATGGACCCCTTTGCTCAGCCCATGCTTACAATGGTTAATGTTAAGTGATGAGGCAATGCATATTCTGTTTATGCTTTATCATGATTCAAATACTGGCTTTTGCTCTAGGTTTTTTTTTTTTTCTGGATTCAACATTTATTATACCTAGTGTTTTAACAGACTAATAATTAGAGAGGTCCTCTTTTGAAGAAAATTTCTTTGGTCAGTACTCAGAAAATCTGACAGACCGAGTCCCGTCTTGGAGATTCAGAGGACACATTAACACCTTCTACCATGTTAGAGATTTGAGGTGAAACAAGTCTATTTAATTCTCCTTAACTCACATTCTCCAACTTGTTTGGGATCTAAGTTGCTTTCTTGGGCGTAATACCAAATGGTTGTTCTAGGCATAGGAATAATTATACTCTCTGGACCTGCGTCTCTCAACATTGAAATGTAAGGCTTGGAGAAAGCTACATGTCCTTGTGGAAGTTTCAAGCACATTATCACTCACTTACAGGCACTAATGACTCCAATAATGTAGTGAAGTTTAGCATCAATAGGCTCATCATTAAAGTTGATGGCAGAAGTATAAACAAGGCCCACACTATTAAATTTGCTATTTGTTCGTTATGCATCTGGAATTATCCTCCTGTCTCTTGCCGTCTCATACTGGGTGTTTAGAAATCTAAGAAGAATGTGGTATTATTTTGGTTTTCTGTGAGTGACTTGAGTTTTTAACATTTCCTCTCCCACAAATGGGATTTCCAAAGCTGGGAGGAACAGATTTTGGCTTTTCCATGGTGGCCTCTGTCATTCAGGTCATAAATCCTTTCAGAATACCAGGATTTTACAGAAAAGAACTGGGTGGAGGATTCAGGGAATTGGGTTCAGGATCTGAGGGTGTGACCGTGACAAGAAACACTTTGATCGGCTTTGTGCCATGATGTGTTGGTGGAGATGATAAAAGCTGACTTACCTACCACACAGGGTGGAACAAATGATACCGTGTTGTCGCGAGCGCAGGTGGCTTTGGAGCCAGGCTGGCTGGACATGGCTGCTGGTACTGGCTGAAGGACTCGGGTTGAGGCACTTCATCTCTTCCTTCCTCTGTAAACTGGAGCCAGTAACAGAGGAGTTGTGGGGATTTAGTGTATAAATACTTGTAAAATGCTTAGGTCTGTGCTTGGCATACATGTGTATATTTTTAAAAGAATTTATTTATTTATTTGAGACAGAGTGAGGGAGAGTGGGAGGGGGAAGGAGATTGCCCACTGAGCAGGGAGCCCAATGAGGGACTCCATCCCAGGACCCTGAGATCACGACCTGAGCCAAAGGCAGATGTTCAACTGACTGAGCCACCTAGGTGCTCTGCATGTATATTTGAATATATATACATCCAACAAACACTAGCTTTTACACAGAACAGACTTGAAAGGGTGGAAAAATGTGGAGTCGTACAAGATATTAACTATTCCTGTCTTTCAAGGATGCAGAGACTAGAAGTAAAAGGAAGACCTGAAACATGTTTATTGCCCTCACAGAGCTTGCAAGTGAAAACACACACACCCCTGGCTGAGATGTGAAATAACACTTGGGTTATTTTGCCAAATGTCAACATCAGAGGAGAGCCAACATTTATTTGAATGGCACATCCATTTCATGGGGGTGCTGGCTCTGCTCTTCTCATGTCTAGATGAGGTGACAAGAAAGGTTCAAAGGAAGACAGAGAGAAAAGGAGGAGGTAGAGGTAAAGGAGGCAGGGAGAGACAGGTTGGTGGGGCTGAGAAGGGAAGCAGGTGCCCATTTCTTGGAGCTCCTATTCTGTATGGCAGTCCCTCTTCCATGCAGTTCTCCAATGATGGGAGTACGGTGCCCTTGTCTACACCTATGGCCAGTGTCTGTGTGGAGAAGGGTCCCTGAGGGCTTTGCAGATCTGTATGTGGAAACTCTAAGGTGCCATTGAACTCCTGCTTCCTTTTAAAAATCAGCTCCAGCATCGCATCCCCTGGCAAGCTACCCTTAAAGGACTAAAGCAGATCTTTCCCTGGAGCCTGACGTATGAATTGATCCCAGGACCCTGGGATCATGACCTGAGGTGGAAGCAGACATTTAACCAGCTGAGCCATCCAGGTGCCCCCCTTTCCCTGTTCCTTAATCACAGACCTGTCTATACCTCTATCAGAGTGTTTGTTAGGACACTGGGTATCTTGATGATAATAAACACCCTTGTGAAGGTAACGTCGTACTCATGTGTGCTGGCACTAGTAAGGGCTTTTGAACATTTGTGATTCTGAGGTAGTCAAAACAGTTAACATCTGTCCACCTTATTTGCTGAAATACATGTTAATCATCACAAGACTGAATGTGCAGACATTTTTTGCGGGATGCTCTGTACACTATGATTGTTTGCCTGTCTATCTCATCAAATTGGCTCCTAGCTCCTTCAGGGAAAACTTTCTTCCACCTCTATCCCTTTCTCTTTTAGCACAGTGTCAGCATAGAACATGTGGTCAACAGGGCTGGTTGAACGTGAACATGAATGTGAATAAGAGAAAGGCACATATACTCGTTCAGTCAAAAGCATGCTAAAGAAAACCAGTTTAGCTGCTATTTTTGCTTCAAGTTTGTGGCATACTTGGAGCAAGACTGCCAGGTTCCTGAAATTCATCACTGGCTCTTCCCCAATATGCTGTAATGCCAAGTGGGAATTCTGAGATCCTGGCTTTACCTCTGATTTTACTTAAGTCTTCTTGAGAGCAGGGACCATCTCTGTGTTATTTACAACCTTATCCCTAGCACAGTTGCTTATGTATAATAGATGTTCCACAAATGCTTGTTAAATGAATAACTGATCACAAAACTTGGCACAGTCATATAACCATGTAAGACTAAATACACAGGTTTCCCCTACTATCCCAAAACAGAGTGTTCCTATGAAACCTTTTGTAAGCCAAAATGATGCAAAAAAGCAATTAACATAAATTTATATGGAAAAACTCTGAGTGTTCCCAGACCCCCCAAAATAACCTCTCTTAGGCTTTTCTGGTACCTCAGGACACTTGCTGATGGATGTACAAAATAAATGGAGATAAAGCACAGATGCTCACAGACACAGTTCAAAGCCTTGGTGGTTTGATGCTGAGATGTTGAGTGCTATGCCTGGGGAAGGAGCTGGGTGGTGCCCTTCTCACTGTTTGGGGTGTGTGCTGCCTCTATTATGGCTAGGCTGACTATAAAACCAAGACTGACAGCTATTTTTGCTTTTCACATGTTTTTGTAAAACCAAAATTCCTCTTTGGATTTCTTTCAGTTAGTGAAAACAGGTACTGATGTGGGTCTTTTGTAAAAGTAAAGTGACAGGCCACCTGGCTCAGTCAGTAGAGCGTGTGACTCTTGATCTCCGGATTGTGAGTTTGAGCCCCATGTGAGGGTATAGAGATTAAATTTTAAAAAAAATTAAAAAAATGAAAAAAGTATATTTTCAATATTTCAAAAAAATAAAATGAAGTGGCATGTCATGAGCTTTCAAAAAGTGGGAGATGCTTATATATATACACACATAATATATATATATATTTTGTAAGTATATATATATACACACACACACAAGTTATTAATAGTCACATCATCTAATGCTATTCTAATTTACATTTCCACATTTACTATACCTTTTAGTTGCTCAAACAGGCCTCTTTCGTACCTTAGGGCTTTTGCATATCCCAGTCCCCCATTTAGAAAGAACTTCCAGTTACTCTTGCATGATCAGCTAGCTCTTTTTGATCCTTTTGGGCTCAACTTAAGTCATTTCCTTACTGGGACCTGCCCTTACCACTTTCTCCAGCCCGTGTCCACAACTTGCATTAGTTTTTTGCCTATTTCTAGTTATTTAGACCATCCCTCTCTCCTATTAGAATACCAGCTCAGAAGGGAAATGCCTCTGTTTATTCACCATTACCTGCCCAGAATCTGGTATGCAGCACGTTCTCCATAAATATTTGCTTAACAGACAATTGAAGGAATTGAAAAAAAGAGAACAAAGACTACTCTCTTAATCTTCATAATTATTCCCCCCACCCCAAAATAACCACTGTTAACATTTTTGGTGTAATCTCTTCTATTTCCTTTAAAGATTTTATTTATTTATTTGGAAAGAGAGGGAGAAAGAGGGAGTATGAGAGAGAGGGAGAATCTGAAGCAGACTCTGCACTGAGCACAGAGTCCAACACAGGGCTTGATCTCATAGTCACGAGATCATGACCTGAGCCGAAACCAAGAGCTGGACCCTTAACCAATTAAGCCATCCAGGCATCCCAATTCTCTCCTATTTTTAAAACATACATATTTTACCTCTACTTTTAAATAAACAAAGTCTATGCTGACCATTTTCTTGCTTGCGTTTTTCCTCCTGTAATACTCCATTTCGCTCCCCTGTGTTGTTATTACTAAGCACACTAATACTTTACTACAATCACTGGGGTCTCTTTGCTGTTCCTGGGCTATCCCAGGCATGCTCCATTCTCATGGCCTTTGCACATACTACTTCATCTGTCTGGAAAGCTGTTCCTTTGGATACCCACATGACCAATGACCTCATTTTCTTTAAGTCTTGTTCAACTATCACTTTGTGTGACTGTCTCTCCTCCCTCTTTAAAAATGCTATTGTAGCATTCTTCTTTCTCTCTCCCCTGCTTTTTCTCCATACTACTTATTATTGTCTGATATAACATACATTTTACCTATTAATTAGTGCTCCATTTTGACTCCTTCTGAAGTGTAAGCTCCATGAGGGCAGGGGATATTGTCTGTTTTCCTCTTTGCTGCCTCCCCAGTACCTGGAACAGTACCTGGAATACTTTATTGGTGTTGGTCACAATAAATCATTGGCGAATGAACTATTCCTCAACACAATTCACTTTAGGTGGTGGTACTGTATGGGCCATGATGATTTAATTTGTTGAGTGAATGTAATACTACATGCTGACTCTCTTATGGTAGAATAATAGGAATGTGAAAGAGTTCTTTGTGCTCCTCTGGGAAAGGTCATAAATTGGTTTTATGGGTGGTCATTTTTAGCATGATGCCCTGGTTTTTGAGCCACTGTTTGGTAGCAGATTTTGTGCCCTGATTAGAAGCATGGTCTCTTTTCCTGGTAGCTGTCATAGAGCCTGTCAACCTGTGGTGTCTTACTTTTCACTGAAGGAAACTGAATGTTTCTTTCTTTGCTTCAGATGGGCACATCTTTAGATCCTGAAGCAAGAGATGCAGCCCGTTCTCTCAGGAGTCCAAATGCAGCAACAGATTTTGCCTCCAAGCAAGTAAGATATGCCATAAAAACAAGCAACTTTCCTTCACCAGCCTGTTTCTCATTTGAATTTTCGATGCCTCGGTGGTCATTTCAAGATGAAAGCTAGTAGTAAGAAAGTCTGCTTTGGAAGTGGGGAAACATGCCCCATTTTCCCCAGGGCCTCCTGCTTTTGCTTGATAAAGTAATTCTTTGGATTCCATATTCTCTACCTCTAGCCATTTTGCTTGGAATCCCTGCTTGTTCCTCTGAGAAATGTATAATTTGGCATAGTCGGTTAGTAAACCCCAGATCTGGGATCAAGCTCTATCAGCCCAGTAATTCTTGAGCACAAGGTCAACACTGAAGCTGTTGGATGGACTTCACAGCTGCCTGTGACATCTGTGTAGATGCTTCTTATAAGCCATTCCCTGAGGGATGGGCAAACTCAGGATAGGGAGGGGACTGAATGTGTGGACTCTGAGGTCAGTTGGCCATTGTCTTGTTCTTTGTGCCCCTTCAATGTGCTCATCATCTTGTGAATTATAGAAAGCATTTTGTCAGAGTTCTGTAGCAATTCTGAAGTGAAGGATTTTGCCTGCTCCTTGTCCCTATTTCTCTCCCTAACTCATTGCTTAGAGGATCCTGGCTCAGTATCTTCTGGTGCCTAGAATGGCTGTGAAACCTACAGTTAATGATTAGTCCTTCCTAGAGTTCTCCCAACTCCTATTAGTCCTTCTGTTATACAGAGAATTATTCAAGATGATTCAGAGGAGTTAAAAACAGATGCCTGTGTTGCCAAGATCACCCTCCATCATTTTTAGATGGGACTCTATCTTTGTTTTCTTTTGGGAGGTTCTGGGTAGGATGGGAACAGTGTCTCCTAGTTGTCTGAAAGAGCTGATGTCTCAGTGGTTTTGAGGATAAGTAAGTTCATCAGGAACTGTGGTTTTGAAAGAATCCTTCTAAGTCATGCTTCTCTCAGGTATGTGACCACAAAGAAAGAGATTCACCTTTCTTTGTCTCCTTTTTTTGTCAGTAGAATCCTATTTTTAGGCCATTGGCATATAATCCAGCTTCCCTTACAATGGGGTCTTGGCATTTATTTTAGGAATTTCTAGAGCCTTTAATGATGTGTGACCAAGTTGAGGGCAGAATGTATTGTCTCAGTCCTCTTCTGGCAGTACAGACGTTTGAGGAGTGTGCTATTTTCAGAAAGTTTCAATATAGTATTGTCCAATGATCAGGCCACGAAATCACAGGTCCCTGGCATTGTTCTGAACAAAAGAAATTTCTTGTTCTTGTTTCAAGGCAATGTGATTACAGGGCCCGTGATCAGATAGGTGACCCAAGATGCCTTCCCAAATGTGAGTCAGGTTTATCTGTACCTGTCCCCACCTTTATCTCTGAGCATGTCCTTTGCATTTGAAGATGACATTCTTGTGTTTATCCTTGGTGCCATGCTGAGGGCAAATCATTCTCTCTCCCGTGCCTTTGTGGTCTAGTGTCTCACACAGCCAGATGGCAGACAGGCATTGTGGGCAGTTTTTGGCTCCTGACTGAGTGATGCTCTCCACATGACCTCTGGAGTAGCAGGGCAGAAGACAGGCCTCCCTCTGCTTGTTACCTGGAGATACCTGAGCTCTTTTCCATTCTCTATGGGGAAAGATCAAGCCTGTTTTGTTTGTGTGTTTGTTTTTTGGAGAGGCTTCCAGTTGGGTTTTCAGATGAACTTGTTTCAGAGATTTTGCCTTTAAGGTTTAATCCTGTAGATAATTGATCTGTAATGGACCAGTTTTACAGACCTCCTTTTTGGTGTGCTCAGTTCCAGTATTTAAGCTCACAAATGAGCACTTCTCTTGTGAGTTACTGAGTGTGCAGTTTCCCTGATGCTTGTACTTAAATGCTTATCAATATGTGGGAAAGAAGGAAGTGTATCCTCAGGTAGAAGACCCAAAAGGTCCTATCATGAACTGTTGAGATTTCTTAGGTATCCCCGAGGCTACAAGAAACAAGTCTGGAAGACAGGAATGACCTTCATGTTGGGATTTTGTTTCTCGCTAAATGAGATCATGTAGACAGTTTTTCATCAATGAAGAGCAAAAGTATGTTTTTCTCTCCACTTACACTCTGTTAGAAAAGAAAACAATGTTTACTTAAGCAATCTGTGTATTTCACACTTAGAATCATTAATGTCAGTTGATTTTTTAAAAATAACCATTTAGCAAAAATTCACTAGTAAACATATGTAATTAAAAGTTTCTGATGGTGGAGAAAAACAACTTAGTGACTTGCTTCTTTTGAAATAGCTTAACCCACTTCACATCCACCTTCGATTCAAAGGAAGAAAAACTGCCCTGGAAAACCCCACAGAGTTTACAAGGAGACGTTACTAATGGAAACAAGCTTCCTTCGGTAGATCGCAATATATGGCCCAAAACACAGAAGTTAAAAGAGGTGCTGGATAGAGGCCACAGAGTATCTTGTAGGTTAAAGGAACAAGTCTGTAAATCAATACTCTTCCTTAATAGACAGTCCTTGCTGTGTTTTCAGGCAGGGTGAAATGTATTCATATGCACACACTAGGACCTTTGCATTCAGGTGGATTTTGCCTGATGTTTCCAGTGGAATTAAGTTGGTAGTCTAAAGGAAGAGCTGACCATTTTCATGGCCAGAGGACTTTGCCTTTGTGAGAAGAGGCAAAATTCTATCTTTTTTCTTCTTAAAAAGAACAAGCAGGACCCGAATCCTGGTAGGCATGTTAAGACCAAAGCTATTTGCAAAAAAGAATGCATTTCATGTGACTGAGCTGGTTATTCCCAGGCACATACTTTGGGATTTCACCAGGAACAAACTAGAGGCCCCAAAACAAACAGCCCTAAAGGATTTGTGAACAGGAAGCATTCGTTCCCTTGTTGACCTTAACTTATATGTTGAGTAAACAAGTCTCTGTTCTGTATACCTTGGTGTATCTAAGGCAGCTTCTAATTTCACTGCAATTGGATGGCATCCAATTGTACCTTTGGTTTTGGTTCTTAGAAATGCCAAGAATTGAAGGTTGAGAGAGACCTGACTTAACTAGTGAAACCGAATTAGATCAGGCTGTGGTGGGTGTGCACGTTTCTCAGGTGGTGGGTGAATCACCTGACCTTCAGGAGGGATTAAAAGGGGGTACACATGACTTGGTGGCCCTGTCTGACGGTAGCTTAACTGCCAACCTGGCAGTGCACTTGTTGTTCTAACTTTCAGATATCTCGTAGCTGGTTTAATCTGGAGAGCACGCAGTCCAGAAGGGTGGGCAGTTATATTGACTTCCACACTATCCCTGGCCTCCTGGTGCCCTGGTTTTCTCTTTGGCATGAAGCTCTTCACATGAGTTCATGACAACCTAATTATGAATATGACCGAAAACGATTCCACAATCATGTTGGATCTCCTTTTTGAGGATGATGGTTAGAAGTGGGTTAGTTTTCATCATAAAATTGTCAGATAGTTTTGTCTCTATATAGGGGGATTGGGCTAGACATTGCTTGATTGTTTGGATAGTACTTTGGAGAACAGACTTTGAAAAAGCTGCTTGTACACAGTCATCTTCTGCTGACCCCTTGTTTGTGGCTTAGAAATGTTGATATGAATCTCCTCTTGGCCAGAAGCCAGGAATATCATGTAGGCCATTTGTTTGATGTGATTTCCTATGCCCACTGTACTCCCATTTCTTGTAGGGGGAGGCAGTACACCAGGAATACACTGGAGTCTGGGTTTCTGAATTTTGGAAGGTGACTTCCTCCTTTCTCATTTATTATATCACCTTTAGGCAACTCATCTTAATTGATCTGTTTCTGTTTGTGCATCTGTAGAATGGGGAGAATGGCAACTAATATTCTCTGAAGGCCTGTGCTTTGCTGAACACCTATTGTATCTGATGACACTGGAAACTCAGAACAATCTGTATTAGTTTACCAGTGCTGCCAGGACAAACACTGGCTGGCTTACACAATAGAAATTTACTTTCTCACAGTTGTGAAGTCTACAAGTTTGAGATCAAGATGTCTGCAGGGTTGATTTCATTCTGAGGCATCTCTCCTTTGTTTAGAGATGGCCGTCTTCTCTCTCTGTCTTCATATGGTCTTTCCTCTGTGTCACTCTGTATCCAATTCTCCTCTGTTTATAAGGACATAAGTCATATTGCATTAGGGCTCTCCATGTGTCCTCATTTAAAAAATTTATTAACATATAATGTATTATTAGCCCCAGGGGAACAAGTCTGTGAATCACCAGGTTTACACACTATAGCACATACCTTCCCCAATGTCCATAAATGTATCCTCATTTTATCTGAATCACCTATTTAAAGGTATTTAGTTCAAAATACAGTCACATTTTAAGGTCCTAAGAATTAGTACTTCAACACATGACTTTTGGGGATGACACAATTCATCCCATAACATGACTCCCCTAAAGTGGGTCTAATATTACAATTTTTAGGTGAGAAAATAGGCTGAAAAAGACTGTTTTACCTTATACAGAGCAGCAGAGTCAAGATTTGATTCTCTCTCTGATTCTACATTTTGTGCTCTTTTTTTTTTTTTCCTGTTTCTGTGGAAGCAGGCCTCCCTCCTGGGGAATAGTTGGTACAATGAGTTCACAAGTGCAGCGTTTCCACAGCACTGTTCTTGTGGTTCTTCACCTATGATTCTGACTTTCCAGAGATAACTTAAGAGTCTGCTTGTCTTCACTCAAATCATGAGATCTTATTATTCCTGTTCACATGTTTAGTAACACGCTGTAACTCATAGTCTTCCTGTGTCCCATCAGAAATCCAACTACAGAAACATAGATTCTAGAATTTAAAAGATCATTCTTTGTGAAAATGGCAAATGGACTTGTTATTACCTTTGAATCACCTCTTCAGAGCCCGAGTTCACAGAATAAGCACTCATTGACCCGGTTGACTCTACCCTTCATAATCTTGAAACAGTTCAATTAAGTGCTTGTACAGTGGCTCCATATGCTGGCTAGATTCAAGGTGCCAATATTTCAACACTGCTTTCTCATTAAAATGATCAGGGCATAAGCCTGGAAGATTCCAGTGTGTGCCTCACCTGGGACCTCCCCAAGGGAAACGTGCCTGCCAAGCAAACCAGAAATAGTGTCAGAAAGGAGGTGTACCCCCTCTGCTGGCTCCCCTCCTGGATGGAGTCATTAATGAGCACTTTTTACCCTTGGCAGGACCAGGTAAGTCTGAGAAGTGTACCTCCTGTGGTGTTTAAACGCATTCCAGTTACTCCCATGATAGCAATGCATGAAGAATCAACATATTGACCCCCCCAGAGTATATATTAAATTCTGAAGGATTAATCAAAACTGCACCATGTTGTGTGCAATTAAACTCTTGAAAGGCAAAATAAATTTGCTGGAGCAGTAGCAGCTCTCATACCACTTCTAGCCGGAATGAGGCATTTTTCAGTTCTATTACTAACAGATGAGTTTTTGCTCAGGCACATTTTTCAAGAGGTGGGATGGGCCATAAGGAGGTATCTGCAAAACATTCTATGGATGGGAGGAGTCACGCTCTTCTGGTGTTACCCTCAGAACTGGGTAAATACCGAGCAAAATCTTTCCACCGGAAGGAGAATTGGATTGTGTTATTTTTCTTACTGGAGAAGAAAATGCCAAAAGAGTTGTCTTGGACATAATAGAGGGAGTGGAACCTCAGCTGTTGGCCAGGGCCTTCCATGGTGATGGGTGTGCCCTGTAAGAGGGCCATAAGGAAGGATTACTCTGCTCACTTAGCTATGCTCCTATATTAATGAGGGTGATGATTTGGTGTGCATGTGCATTTCCAAATCAGTGAACAGAATCTTGGAGAAGAAAAGAGTCTCAGGAAAACAGAGGTATTTCTGCTCTCTCATTTAAATATTATGGTGGTGCCATGTCATGCATTGTATAGCCAATAGTTTGGTGGCACCATATTGCACATTATAAAGCCATTTTGATTTATTGTGTTTTTTTAAAGAGTCAATTAGAGTCTGTTGCAAAGATCAGAGAAACTGTATATTCAGTTAAGCGAGGGCTGGAAAAGGAAGAGGTTGGTGTTGGTGACACATGATGGCCAAGGTGTCACAGAAACTGTATACCCAAGCTAGCTCCATGTGCTAAATTGGAATCAGAGCAATGTGAGATGTGTAGGAAGAGAGTTAAGAAGTTAGAAGTCTTGATGGATGCAGAAATGAGACCAGAATTCCATTTTTCTTTGTCCACTTTTGACAGTGTATTTCTTGTATTAGCCAGAGTGCCAAGGCTCAAGGCAGACTCATGAGGATGAAGAGGTAACACACTGCTAATGGCACAAATTTGTTTCTATGTCTCCTGTTTCACCGGAAAAAAAAAAAAAGCAAATCAAGATACCTTAGTTGCTCCCATAAATAATCCAAAACTGTATTCATTGCAAGAAAAAATATTATGTAGAATGGTGTGAAATCCTTGAGTTAATAAACTCAGATGCCCTCCCTATGTTAAATGTAGCAATTAGAAAAATAAGGATAATATGCTTAATTTATACAAAGTACATTTGTGGGTTTTTTTCCCAAAGTTCGGAAATAAATTTTATTGGGAGATGCATTGAAAACTCTCATGACATCTGGAATATGGAGATCTAATTGCTGATTCAATGGCATTGCGAACACGCAAACATATTTCCTTGGTGAAATGTCAAAAAGGCAGCAATCAAAATGAAGCGTTTAAGCATTAAAATGAAGAAATGATGACGGGGTTGATTTGTAAACATTTATCTCTAAGCTTACTTTATGAAAAAGAAGAAATGAGTTCAGGAACATGACAGCAAATGTGCATCTTCTAAGTCCTCAGTAGTAGGGCATGGAAGTCCATGAGGGCATGGAAGTCTCAAGATGCATGGTAGTTTCAATTAAAATTTGTATTTCCCTAAATTCTGATAATCCCACTTGGCTTTTTTTATGTGGGGTTTATTTCACTTTAATGAACATTAAGAGGTTGCAAGGGTATTAGGGAAGGAATGGGCTTACTTTTCACCTTCAGCTTACTTATCCTAAGATGGGACATTTCTGTATCTTTGAAATCATCACTTTTTAATGTGTTTTGGAGTCATTACTTGTCCCGCGGTGTTGGCTGGTCACAATATTTACTTTTACTTGTGTTATTGAGTGAGTCAGGTTAGAAGCATCATTAAACTTTGGCCTGACCTTGCAACTCCAACCATTTTCTGAAGCTAATTGTTCTGAGGGCCAGTGGTCATTCACTTCTATTATATTCTTAGAGGCAGATTATGATTTCTGCATATACCTCAAGTTTGCTTCTTCTTCTGATAGAAGAACTGTTAACTGGGACAAAACTATCAAGCCAAAGTGTGTGAAGCCACCTTGCAGAAAAGGCAAATCAACTTGTTGCTCAAATAGTGTTCCTTCATGCCTGCTTGTATAGATCTCTACCTTCTAGAAAAGCTTTCCAGAAAGAAGTTTCCAACGAAAGCAAGAAATTGTAAAATCAGTGAAATCCCCCGTCTAGGGAGGGACTCACAATGATCTTGGCAACTAAATGAATAATCTCCCCTAGATGAATATATTTTCATTGTCCCAAATTATGCCAACCACATACGATGACACCCCGCTTCAACAAAAACCTGATAAATTAAGAAAATCTGCTTGAGGAGCCAAGTTCCCTTCCCCAGAGCAAGCATTTGTAAGGTCTCCACTGTATTGTGCTTGCAAATAACATTTATTTCTGTAGTGTAAATATGCAAGAGTTCATTTTAATAAAAAGTAAGTCCTAAAATAAGATAAAACCCATGACTAGACTTGCATTTGAAGATTTAGAGTGTATTCATCTGCTGGTTTTTGGTATAAATATTCATTGGTTTTGAGCTCTCAGGTGTTGGAACTTTTAATCTGCATTCAGATGGAGGTACTTTAATCAGAGAGTTCATAAAAGTCTGCAACTTTCCGCCCCCCTCCAAGAAAAAAAAAAAAACCAGACTAGCAGAATAGAGGGTGCTAGGGCTTCAAAACAACCCACCAAGCTGAACTGTATTGCTAGGGGGGGAAGTAAACACCAAATGCCATTTTGTACCATAATATCAATATTCTATTAAAAATAAATCTCTTGCTGTTAGACCGAAAAGTCTCAAAAACCTGTCACTTGACTGCAGTCTTCAGAGATGACTGATAATGGGTAAAAAATCCCATAGCATCTGTTTACCATGTACTCACACAAACTGTTAGGAATGTTTTTAAATGTCAGTAGTAATGTATGCATGTGTATGAGCTATCACAGAGCAATGTCACCACCAAGACAGCACTGGGGACTGCTCTAAATTAGGTAGGTCAGGTGAAGAAGGTACCAGAGGAACCCTTGGAAAGGATGCTCTTTGTCTGGAAAAAAAAAATCTGAACAGCAAATGTTAATATGTGAATACCTGGGAAACTCCCTACCAGATTTTAAATCAAGCTTTAAATCACAGGAAGGTTTACCAAGACCCCATTGTTAAGGTCAGTTTCGAGAGAGCAGAGGGTGGAGTGAAAACATTTTGCATTCAATGTATTCTACAATAACAGGCTCTCAGCTTTCTCTTGGTAACCTAAGCACATTTCGAGAGAAGAAAGTCATTGAGGTACAAATGCTGACTAAACAGTGTAACGGTGACAGCGTTGTTAGCAGCTGCTGTATTGCTTGAGAATTCTGTGCTATTTAACTACTTACAGAGGGAAGACTGCATATTGTCTGTCCCAGCAAAGTCATCAGGCAGCCCTCAGAAAGAGCTTCAGAGCAGTTAGCTCTTTCTCCAAAACAACAACAACAATAACAACAATAATAACAACAGCAAATAAAACAGAACAACAACAACAAAAAGAGGTTTGGTCATTGATTTGATAATGGATTGATTTTTTCTGATCTTGTGATATTCCATGAGAGTAATGTGGCATATAGGTTACGGGAGGGTGTAGGAGTCAGAAAGAATGGAGAATGAAGTTTGGTACCACTACTCGTAAGAGCACAGCATTGGACATGTTTAATGTTTCACGTCTCTGCCTCAGTTTCTTCTTTTGCAAATTGGGGATGATCACGATAGCACAACCTTATGGGGTCATTGGAAGGATTCAATGGCGCATGGAAAATGTCTTCCTCAGCACTCTGTAAATGTTCCAAACAAATGCAGAGGAAGACCAATGTGAGCTAGAGAAAAACCTGAACAATGCCATGTTTTAACATAAATGTCGGTTCATTATTTTCAAGTGTGCCTGAGAATTATGCTATGCCATCTAGAGAGTCTTGCCTTAATGATTCGGCAGTATGATTCATAATTCATATATCAGAGCCGCTGACCTCTGCCTACGTCATGAGAGGTGTGTTCATGTACAAAACGGTTCCTTCTCAGGTGCTTGCAAGAGTCAGCTTCCTTTCTGATCTTCTTACCACTTAATGAATTGGTTTATTAAATTCCTTTTTGAACTATATAAACTTAAAGTCACCTTTGGAATACCTCACATTCTGGTTTGTATGTGAAGTTATGGTGTTTTAATTAATGTGGTTTTATTTTGTTTGGTAATCATATACCTTGCAGAGGGAAAATATATAGAATCAGTGTAAGTGATTTCCTTCCATTTGTCCAATCTTATTAGTTGGGGAAATATTCAGAAGGATTCTTAACCTTCTCTCTCTCTCTCTCTCTTTTTTTTTTTTGGCCCAGTATAATATTTCTCATACCATGTGTCCTACAGCAATATCATTACTGACCTGTGCTCCATACCTGTCTTCCCAGCTAGCATATGATTTCTACCAGAGCAGGGACAATGCCTTATTTATTGGTGCAATATAAAGTCTTTGAACAATGCTTGGCACTTTAGACACTCATTTACCTTTTGTTGACTGATTATAGCTCTAATGGTAGGGTGGTGATGGAATTAGTAAAGTCAGTTCTTAATGCTTTTAGAGCAGACAATGAACTATGTTTTTGTTTCTAGATATAACTTTGGGGTTCAGATAAAAACAACTGACAATACCTCCTTAGCCTACAAGTTTCTCCTTTGCTCATTCAACAGACATTTTCCTCTAAGCCCTCTGTGCCTAGCCCTGTGCTAGATATGAGGGATAGATATGGCCCTTGGCCTTAGCTAAGGGGGGTAGATGGATCAGTAAAGGAATGGAGCAAAGTGGAAGGGTTGCCATGATGGAGGATGGTGAGAGGCTGGAGACAAGGAGGTGGCCAGGTCTCTTTGAAAACATAGGAAACACTACCTGCAGGAAACAGGTGAGGAAATCTCAGCAGGTTTTGCTGGGCAAAGAGAATGTTTGGCTAGGGGAGAGTGTTCTGGGCCAAGTGAACCAACTACAGACCACCTGGCTCAGCAGGCATGGTCTGGGAGTAGGAACGGGGTGGGCGCTTGAGAGATGAGTCTGGAGAGGTGAGTGGGGTGAGTCTCCTGGACTAAGGAGGTTGGACTATATCTCATAGGTGGCAAATGGCTGCTGGTGGGTCTTGAGTAAGTTGTGGCATGAGTTAATTTTCATTTATGGAAGCATCAAATGTTAGAACTAGAGGTGGATTTAGAATAAATGTTACCTATTTTATAGATGAAGAAATTCAGGGCTGGAGATGTGAGGTAAGTTGGAGGCAATGATGCATAATAGGAAGATTGGGAGATTTCTAGGCAGAAGTTTGTGGTTACAATTGGGTCAGCCATCTTATTAATTTGTATGTCATCACACAAGTTAATCTCTCTGAGCCTCAGTTTCTCCAGCTTTAAAATGGTGATCTGCCTCGTTGTGAGTAGGCAGGTATTGTCATGGGCTGAGTTGAGACAATGTGTGTGAAGGCCTTTGAAAGCATGATGTGCTGGAGAAATGTGAACGTTATTTGTTAAAAGCTTGGTCTTTGGCTTCTGGTTGTCTGGGTTTGAACTTTGGCTCCTCTGATTCTGGGTTATAGATGGAGATACTAGTACCTACGTCAAGGGTCATTGTGAGCATTACATGGTAATGCATATAAAACACAGTCCCCTGCACATTGCAAACTCTTAGTAAATGCTACCCATTATTAATGTATTATTTTAGCTAGTATTAGTCTAATATTCTTTCCAATATACCATGCTGCTTTTCTTTGACCCTCTCCAAGACAGATTTAAAGCCACAGAGGTCTTGGACTTGATCATATTTTTTCTAAACATTATGATGATGAGCCATTTGCTGTGTGAAGGCAGGTAGACTTTGACTGTTTAGTCTTATCCCATGGAATATTGGGCACCATTTGTAGATTTCTACCAAGCAGTTTGTGGAAAACTTTGGCTCTAACTAAAGGGTTATCTAAAGTTACCCTTATGACCTCATCTTGAATCTCAGTGGTTGTATAAAGAATGGCAATCTGGAAGGTTAAATTTTTTACCTGCTACCCTCCATTACTGTTCCTTTAGATGCAGTCTTGTCATTTATATTCATGGGCTTCAAATGATTAGAACACCCAATAAGTTCATTTTAACCTTAGTATAAAACAGAGCAGTCCTTAAAATATGGAGTCACATTTAAAATGTTGCCACACTTACATGATACACTCCTGTCACTTGGTGCCCTATGACTCTTTATTGGAGTATTCTTTCTGGTAAACTATTCTGGTTGCCCACCTTCTTAGAGGGTAAGGAGTGTTTGGTAACTTTCTATCATTAGCTGGGTGATGTTTCATTGATTGTTAGGGGAGATGCTAGTTCATTTTACCCCAAACCTCAGATTCTTTTCTCAAATTTATGGGTGAGAAGTAGAGTCCTATTTGGGGCATGGAGAAATCATCTAGGCTTTCACCTGAGCAGACAAAAGAGTTATAAGAGAGGATGAGGAAGAGAGTTGTTTTTGTTTATTTAATTGCTATACATATAAAACAATGATACTAAAGAAAAATGTGAAAATATAGATAGGAACCACCTATAACCCTATATTCACACATATGTTGGCTTTGGTTTAGCTTATTTACTTCCTACCATTGTCCATACATACACACATTAATACAGTGTGACAAGTTTGAATGTTGATTCAACTTTTTTGCTCAAACTTCCTTTCTCCCTCCCTTCCTTCCTCTTTTCCTCCTTTTCTCCCTTCCTTCCTTCCTTCCTTCCTTCCTTCCTTCCTTCCTTCCTTCCTTCCTTCCATAATGGCACCCTTACTGATGTACTGATATACTAGCCATATTTGTATAACTCCTTCTACACATACCAATTTTTGTGTGGCTTAATTTAGCATTCTTGATTATAGAAATTTCCTCCAGGAAAAAATGGAAAGTTGTCATAGAACTCAAGTTTTTATTTAGTTCAATCTTTATATGTATTTGCTATGTAATGTTATGTATATATTCACATACATGTGCACGTGTGTCTCTATATACATAATATATATTTGATATATTATATCAATATGATTCTTGAGAATAGTACTGAAATTCTGATAATCAAACAATGATTCACCTCCATCTCCTCCTTTTCCCCATTAGGTAAAAAATGTTTTTAAACAAAGAATTCAGTATCACAGAAAATCTTCAAATACAGAAGAAAACTGGTGCTTTGGTTTGTGATATAGAAAGGCTCCTGATCTCCTCCATCCCCACCTATTTTTATTGAGTCTTCTAAGCACAGGGTGCATTGGAAACCTTTCAAATACTCTAGCCATGACAGCTAATAGTGGTTGGTGCCATGGTTAGGAAGTTTCTCAAGGCTAATCATTTTTCAAAGGGGGGAAAATAAAATTTAAAAAAAACTGAAGTAGACTGATAAAAAGGGCACACTGTTCTTGATGAGGCAGGCAAAATCTCAAGGCATGGCTCATCCTCTCTTTTAATTATCCAGTTCATTTAGTCAGCTGTGATCCAGGACTTTGGGAGGTCACCTGCAGTATGAAAGGAAGGCATGGAAACTCTTGACCCACAGTTTGGTTCAAGGGTAGAAAATGGTCACTGGGTCTGACTTGTCCTTTTACAAGTGGAACCTGGAGAGAAGGACTCTGGTTGTGATATGTGGAGATGAGAAGTCCTCCTGATGCCCTGAGATTCCCTGAACCTCATCATAAACATGTAATTGTATCTGAGAAACTGGCTGGTCAGCCAGCTTTTGGGATGGCTCATTCACTTGAGCAGAGAGAGCTCCAGAATAGAAAGTTACAGGTAGTATAACTGGAATGCTGCCCTTGGGAAGCCATAATTAACATCGGCACTGTTGTCAAACGCCCTCCGCCCCCAGCCTTTTCCCCACTTCTGCTGATTATTTGATATACATGGGTGACCTTTTGGGGATTCCCACCGTCATGGCTAGACAGCCTTTGAGACATTATCTTCAGGAAGGAGAAAGGGCCAGAAAAACTCACCTAGTTCCTGCCTCACTATTTCTGAGACTCACTTATCCTAGGATGACTAAGGAAAGTACACATCTCATCCTGCTACCAGGCTTCTATTCAATCCTCTTGAAGTCACACATCCTAGTTAAGCCACTCACCATCTTGTAGCCCATTTGAGGTATGTCCAGGGAACCAGAAAAATTATTTTGTCCCTTGTAAAACTTTAGACTGCAAAGGATATTACTGACTAGTTGACCTAGAAGACCTTTTTGGTCAATTTACCCATGTAAAAAATGATGGTGTCTGTGTGTGTGGAGAAGCCAGGCCCAGGCAATGATTTAAATTACTATGTCAACACTCACAGAAGTTGCTGAAGTTAGTCATTGTCAGATGATGCACTGCTGGTATCTGTATTGGGTTGTAGGGCCAGCCAGATCTGGATTGGAGTCTGGTTCTGTCACTTACAATGGGCAGGCACTCCCTGTGAGCCCCTCACCTAACTTTTCTGACCCTCCCTTTTCTTTTCCTTATCTGTAAAGTAGGGATAGTGATGACTCATTGTGAAGGTTCAAGAGCAGCCTTCATTTCATAGCCAGCCAAGGGTTTAAAACAATGACACCTTTGAGCTTATCCTCCCCTTGGTTTGGTTTCAGTCTTATAGAGGCAAGGGGAGGTATTAGCTGATTTATTCAAGGGTCTCTGTGGACCCCCTTGGGAGAGGTGGGTGGGACAGGCAGATATATGAGCCACAATACCTCAGCTCAAGGAACTGAGGGGCTTGTTGCCTTACTGAAGACATGCTACATTTAGTAATCTGGGCTACACACACACACACACACATACACACACACATACACACACACATACATACACACACTCTTCTTTTATGAGCCTCTAATATTCTATAAAACTTTTTAGCAACTTCGCAGATATGATGTCATTATTTGGAAATTGCTGGTCTTTCCTATAGAGATAATGACAAAGAAAGGGGATTAGGAAGTAAAGAAGGAGAAAGGAGGGGGGCAGGAGTGGAGTCTTCCATTGAAGCAGAACGGCTTCTGCCAAAAGAGAAGGTGGCCAGCCAGGTATCCTTGAAACTAATGGCAGATTCCTTGGGGGTTTGTGGGGGCTTCTCTGGAAGACTCAGAAGCCAGGGTTCCCCAGCTCCAGATCATATAATCAGTAAGGCAGAGAATATTGGCTTGGAGACTTCCATGGGGAAGGGGGTGGGGAGAGAGCCTCTCTGCATGTTTGCTGTCTGTGACAAAAATGAATTTATAGTCATTTTGTTGGCACTCTAGTGGAGGGAGGACCTGGCAAGTTTCTTGAGAGCCCAGAATGATAATGTTAAGTGGGAGTTAATTATGTGATCCCCATCATGTTTAATTTAAGACGTGTAAAATACCATTGTAGGACTCTATGTAGCAGGGGGTCATTATTCTGTATGCAGTTTGTGTTGGTCGTAAAACATATTTTGAGATCCTTTCACAGTGCTTCCCTAACTCAGGCTGTCTAATGCAATATTTTCTAGGAAGCCTTGCATTCCTAACTGTGAATTTCAGGGCTTTTCTGGACTCTCATCCCATGTTTTTTTTCATTCAAAGAGGGAGTATAAAGTATTTACTCTGAGAAATTGCAAGACCCAGGGAGGTTTTCTGAAATTCTTGTGCTCTCCTGTGTTTACCATAAATCTGAGACAGTGATACGATCAGCAAGCTTATTTATGTCTGAATATAAAACACGGATACAATTTAAACAGAGCAGTCCCCCTTGCTAGCATCTCCCGTCATGGGTTGGATATGATTCTCACAACTGCGGTGGGCAGTCTG
>ML111783.1:53929-73984 GCA_003697995.1 Taxidea taxus jeffersonii
TCCACTGTCAGATATTGATTAGTAATTTAGTTTGTAGTAAATCGTTCTCTATCCTAACATTTGCATCTCCTTCCTAAAAAAAATGCCTTTCTACCTTTAGCTCCCTCTCCAATGTTGTTTGAAGACCGAGTCTGGCCAGCAGGTGAGGGTCCCCTGCTCTCTGGCTTTCTAGAAAACAAGTCACTTCCAGGGAAGGCAGGTATCTCAGGGCTTCAATGCTACTCTGAAGAGGCATTCGGATTGCGGGTCATTCCATCGACCATCAGCGTAAGGTGTCTGTTGGCATTGATA
The DNA here is from genome assembly GCA_003697995.1 of Taxidea taxus jeffersonii. NCBI lineage: Eukaryota > Metazoa > Chordata > Mammalia > Carnivora > Mustelidae > Taxidea > Taxidea taxus. The sequence goes on from ML111783.1 coordinate 54,221, forward strand.
GCATGACTCTTCAGGAAGTGATAACTTTAAAAATGTATGATGAGTACCACTGAATTAAGACAGATGGGCTGATTTGTGTTATTCCTAAAATAACTGGCAAGTAGGTGTTTATCTCATTTTACAACAGGACAAAATTGCTTTTGGAGTGATTCATTTGTGATCCCAGCTAAGCTGTACTATTCATTTAGTTTACTTCTGACTGGTGTGTTTGCTTCAGTATTTATTGTGTTTTGCATCAGTATTGTCGAACTGTGGTGCTGCTGTGAGGCCTCCACATTTGCATGTCAGTGCTTGGGTTATGGGTCAGTAAGGGACCGTAGTGCACTCAGCTGCAATGTGGCTATTGGAGGTGTAATCATAGCCCTCCCTTGGGTTCCAAGTGTGGTACCCTGATGATTATTATAACCCTCCAATAGGTTCTCCTACCTCTAATCTCTCACCATGTCTGTTACCAAAGCTGGACAGTGGTGCTTGAGAGATATGTTTAACATGCAAATTGGATTCCTTCACAGCTCTCTCTCACACTTTCTCTCTCTCTCTCTCTCTCTCTCTCTCTCTCTCTCTTTTAAAGCAAACTCAAATTTCTACAGGGACCAGGCTTACCAAAGTCATGGACCCAAGTAGGTGTTTTAGGGCCTATGGTGACTAAGCAAGCATACTCCATCCAAAAAGAACCAAAGCTATTCCAACTATTGGGAAAGTCAGCACAACCTCTTAAGAAAAGTCAGAGATCCAGGTTTATGCAGAATTTCTTGATTATGAAAACCTTGTTAAGCCAAACAAATCACATCTTTTGCACAATTTTTCTCTTTGAATCCCTGGCTTCTAGTCATTCACCAGCCTCCCATTGGACCTCAAGATGATGTCCAAACTCTTTGGCATGAAATATGCAACTCTTAATAGTCAGGCTTTGTTTCTATGCTTATCTACTGCATTGCACTCCATTCCCACTGGTCTCTATGCCATTCACACTGAACCAGCTATCGTGAAAGTTTCCATAATGTGATGAGTGGAGGATGAGGGGACAGGGACTCTGGCTATGACATGGATGAAATGGCTGGGGAGAACTTATGCAGCTAGGTATGCAGGCTTCAGAGATCCCATTGCAAGATCCAAATGCACCCCAGTCCCATCTGTAGTTTGGTACCACATGGTGGCAAAGGTCGACTCTGACTTGGTTATCGATAGGAACCATTCTGGTTGGCTGGAACTCTCAGGATGACAGTAGTCATTCCAGGAATCTCTAGCTAGTTGTCATTGGTTTTGTCAGCCGACTCAGGAGCATGTGGGATGAAATAATACTTGGTATGTGGGACCTGTGTTAACATCCTTTTGTGTGAGAGAACACCAAGGGCACACATGTACACACAGGTATACCAATAGACACGTGTGTGCACACACACAGAGCGAGAGTCATAGCTGTCCCCATCTGCAAATTGGGGCTGGAGACAGGAACCAATTCTTAATTATGTACAAATTCACATCATTGCATGACACAGCATCCTGGGATTTTTCTGTGGCTATAGATGCTGAAATGCTGACAGTAGGCTGCGTTTAGCTTCTGGGCTCTTGTAGGGACTGTTCTCTCACATGGCATCACCCTGGTTAACTCTTCTTAATCCTTGGGATACAATTTCTATTTAACCACCTCCTTGAAGAGAAGAGGTTAAACCACCTGTTTGCACCCCTAAGAGGAATCAGATACTTCTTCAGAATTCTTGGTACATCTGAAAAACTAATCATATCTCTGTAATTGGTTCATTCCACTTGAGTCCCAGGCTAGGCCTCAGTTGCTCAGGCACAGGGACCATATTCTTGATACTTTTTCCCTGTACCTTATGGTAACTAGTGAGTGTCCATTAAATGATTGGAAGAATGGAAATAAAAGGTAGCCAAATGGCTGCAGAAAATTGTGCCAAGTAAGAATGAAGCCATTTTTTGAAAAAACAAAGTAAGTATTTATAATATATGAATATGCCATATAATAGATAATGATATACAATAGATAATAATAATGAAATATATAATAATATACAATAAATTGATATATATATAAAATGTATTCTGGCTCCTATAGAGGCGCTAAGAACTTAGCATACCTTCCTCTCTACCCTTTCCACGAGCAACATTATTCCACATTTTAGTTTTGCTTTCAACCTCCTGGCCCAGATTGAAGGTCTCTATGACTGAGGCCTTTCTTGCTGCTTCCTGGCTTGGCCTGAAGTCAGATGCAGCAGAAAGGAACCTCACAAATAGGTCTGCTCTTGCCAGGTCGCTGGCCAAATTGAGAAGTCTTGATGCGCTCGTTGAAGTTTTAAGCACACTGTCCCAGGGAACCCAAATTCCCCGTCTTTCTCTTCCCCTGCTCCCTGATGTGAGTACGAAGGTGCTTCAGCTTGCTTCTATCCCCTCAACTTTTCCACTCCCTTTGAGTCAGCGTCAGTGACGTCCTCTTCCCAGAGACTTTGAGTCTTGAGTCTTGCTAAAACGAGGTTCTCAGGAACAAAGGGAACTCAAGTTCAGGGTTAAGATGCTAAAATCAGATTGTTCTCCTCTGGCAGTAAATTGGTATGCCACTCTCACCACTGCCGCAGATAAAATTAACCATGCGTTGAAATCATTGCAATAGGCAGTGTCATCAAAGCTTATTTGTAATGAAAATATGATGTTTCAAACCTAAACTCAGGAGTATAATGAATGTAGGACCATATGTTCCCCTCCCACATAGGGCTGCAGAGAAGAGATGCTATTTAAAATATATAGCTGTGGATGGGGCTTATGGATTTTTCTGCATTGCTCACCCCTGGTCACCAGTGGGTTGTCCAGGAAGAGTCAGGCAGGGGGTGGGGGCAGATCACAGGTGCCCAGGCCTGGCGGGATGACTCCTGGGTCTGAGGTGGTGCTGGCAGGTGTCTCGGTCCTTAGTGACCTTTCTCCGGTTGCCAGCAGTTGTACTTAGGCAACTATGATAAGAAGGAGGAGAAGCAGGGAAGGACCTGAGGGGAGCTCCTGTGAATATGACCCCCAAGACCTATGATGAGACTCAGGGTTCCTGACTGCAGAGATAGTTGGTGTTTCAACTCATTTGAAACTCAGAGAAAGAGGAAGAAAGCATCATTTCAATAGCTAGAAACCCGTGTTCTCCCTCACTAGCTTTTTTTGTTGCCAGAGCTGGCTCTCTGAAGGTGCCGACTGCTGTCACGGAACCATGAGCTTTGACCATCTCGATACTTCGGCTTCTGAGCTGCTTTGGAGGTCCCCTGAGTATAACCCCAAATCCTTGCAGTCACCGCAACCAGCAGTTATTACCAGCTCTGTTTTGCAGATGAGGAAACTGGGGACTAGAAAGATTAAGTATCCTGCTGGAATGATGACCAGCAAGTTGAGTTATTTTATACTTGTTGCTGTAGGAGAGAGAGAGAGAGAATAAAGCAGAGGAATCAGAATACCGGGCTTGAATCCTTCCTTTGCCATTGATGAGCTATAAGATCTTGGGCAAATTACTCATTCTTGGTCTTGATTTTCTCATCTTTAAAATAAGAACCATGCACATCTCAGAAGTCTTTATGGGGATTAAGTGAAAGATTGCACATAATGGGGGGAATCAGCACATAGTAAGTGCATACTCAGTCTTGGCTATGAGCACCATGGTGTTGCCTCTGCCAGGGTCTTTGGAGTGACTCTGAGCTGTTTCTGAACCATCCTTCCCCACTTCCCTGCTGGCAAGCCTGGTTGGGGTGGGACCAGATGGTGGTGTTAAATGTCTACTTTAAAATAATTTTTTTGTAAAGATTAAATGAGACAATATATGTAATGTTCTTGGTATGTAGCAGGCATTCCACACCGGTGAGGTTTTCATTCCTCTCCTACCCAGAGCTGCCTTCCCTTGGTACCAACATTATTCTCAGGCCCCCGATGGTGGTGTCCATTCCAGGTGTTCTTGTAACCTAAGAAGTGGACTGGCATTTAGGACTCCAGAAATATGCTTCTTATGGAAGAACTCTGAGCCCCTTTTATAAGTATAAGAAGATGATTTGGGATGTGTTTCAGAGAGACTGAAGAACAAGGCAGAGTTTTGGGGAGGTTTCAGGGCCAAGGATTATGCATGAAGAGAAATTCATGTCTCTTCAGCTCATCCCAGATAAATAAAAATGGATGAAAGCATCCATTTCTTCTTTATTCCCTCTCTGTTAAAATATGTGCCGTATTTTCCAAATTAAAATCCACTATCCAGTTGCTATTTGTAATTTTTTTCTCTTTCTTTTTTTCTCCCCCAATATGTGTATACTATACCACTGTAAAGTTGGCCAGGTCTAGGCTTTCAGACTTGTTAAAATAATGAGGTACAAATGGATTGATGACCTTCTTGGGCAGCTCCCGAGAGAAGCCCCTATATCTCTCCCCACCCCCTTCACTTTCTCCAACTGAAAACTTGGTTCATTCCTGCTTTCAAAGCCAGGATTTCAGGTCTAGGGAAGTAGCTGATTTGGGGGAAACGTTCTGAGTTCTTCTTTCTGGTGAGATGGTGGCCCTAAGACCCAAAAGAGGTCCTATTTCAGACTTGCCTCTTAGCTCTTAGATTGAGAGGTTTTGTCATCCAGCGGTGGGGCCAGTGTCTGGAGGTGGGAGGAGGAAACTGTGGCTCATCTTCTTGTTTTTGATCAAACATCTTTAAAAAAGGTTTCCTGATAAGAGAGCCTCCCTCATGCCGTCAGGGAAAGCAGGCTTGGCATTCTATTTTATGTTGAGACAATGCAAAACAAAATGCCTCCCTAGTGACTGCCTGATAAAGGAATAAATTGACTGTACAAGGTGATGCGTTTGATAGGTCATTCTCGCCAATGCACTAGAAACACCTTCTATTAAGAACGAAATGAGGACAAATTTGTTATGTACCTTTTGTTATTTTTAGACTGCATTGACATTCCCCCCCCCCAGGTTGAAGCCCATTATCCTGAACTTCCTAATAAACAGGAGTGACTTAGAAAACCTTTCATTGTGTTGACCTTTACTTAATTTTCTATGCAAGCGAAAAAAAATCCATTACAGAGGACCAATCAACACTTTAAATATCTTATGTGTATATGTTATGCTTAAAAATAGATATGAGTATGGGATTTTGAGTATATTTTTATCAGCTTGCATAAGGGTAAAGGGCTTATTTAAATATATATATGTCTCTATATTTATCTGTTTCTGAGAATGGGGTAAAATTGTTCATTTAGGACCATTGTGGTTCTAGAGATCATGTGGCTGCTAAAATGTTAAAACTGGGTAGTGTTCTAAAAATAATAATATTCCACTGTGGCTTGCCTTTGGTGAAAGCTCTGCATAGGGCAATTAGACAAACATGATATCGTGGTGCCGACTGACTCTTGAGCAGAAGGCAGCAGCCGGCAATGGGGCTAAAAGTATTTGTAGGGCCTGAGACAACAGGGCCAGGAGAAGCCCACGTTGGAGAGCAGCACCTTTTAGCATTTGGAAATTTTTCTTTTAATTTTCTTCAAATGTTCCAACTGTAGGAGGGTGGGTAATGCAGCTGTTCTTTGTAGCTTCTCTTCTGGCAGGCCGACAAGAAAATCAGAGAGCTGCTGGAGTCCCTGACTTGGCCCATAAATAGCGGCCAAGTGCTCGGTTTTGAAATGCCTGCGTAGCTCATTGACCGCGCGCGATGGCAGGGATGCTAATGGTTTATGTGGCCTGCAGGTGACAGGAAGATTTCTGCAGGCAGGGCTTTGTTGTAAATTCAGTCTGCCGTGCCTCCTCCTACCATCAGAGGTGGTTTCCCAGCGATCACAGGCTTTTTGAGTTATGGCAAGGGGCGCCAACATGAATGATGGGTTGGCCTAACACAGCTGTTGCTCCCGTTGTGTGGAATTCCAGAGGACTCGTAAAAAGAGATTGTGCTTTGGAGTAGTGGGGATTAGAAATGAAGCTCAGCTTGGGGAACAGAGCAGGGACTTTTGTGATGACACTGTAAGAATTGCTTAGGATGCACAGGTGATGGTTCCAGAGCTGACATGCACGTGAGGATAGTTCATCTGACACTCTCGATCTTCCTGATTATTATCATTTATTACTAATAGCAATGATGTCTTGTGCCTGCAAGGGACGTTAGTTCCACTGTGCCCTCGTATCTGTCATCTCATTTCATCCTCATACCAAGTGGCAGATATTTATAGCGGGGGTGGTGTGCCTTCCTGGGGAGCCACCAGGCTCCTTTTGAAGTGTGCCAGGCGCTGTTGAAAGTTAATTAAAAAAGCACATTCTCTGCCCACTAGGCACTTACGGGCTAGAGAGATGAGAAGACAGCTAAGGCTAAACAGGCACTAACTGTCCTCCAAAAGGCCCTTTATATGTAAGGAAAAAAAGGGGTGAAGGTTTTTTGGTTTTGTTTTTTTTGTTTTGGTCTGTTTTTTTTTGGTTTTGGTGGACTTGCTCCTAGAGGAATAACACTGATAAACAACACCATCCAAGGACATGAGTATGTACTTGGCCTTGTCCTAGCTGGCACCCTGTGTAGATTCCCTCATTCAGCTCTCACAGCAACCGGACAGCATTGGTCTATTCGTTCTGTTTCTCCAAAGAGGAAAGTGCCGCATAGAATGAGTCTGAGGTCATGCAGCTGGTAAAGGCACTGGCTGAACTTGAATTTGGGCCACTTGGTCTTTGTTAAAAGGTATAAAACCCTTTATTTGCAGGGATATCATTACTTTAGGATTCTGAAAGCCATCTGGGGCTCCACTGATCAGTACGGACTATTGGGCAACTTCGCTGAATAGCATCAACTTGGTTTTTAAGCATTGTGAAGGCTAGAAGAGAACCCAGTTGGGAAGGCAGCACAGTCCCAAGGATGGGCTCTCCAAGGGCCACCCGGAACTCTCTACCAAAGGATGAGACAAAGTCTTTCAATCCAAGCAGAGCAGGGCTGTGGAGAGGCATAGGATAGGTAGGATTAGGAGTCTGAAGGTCTGAGTTTGAGACTCCAGTGATTTTGCACAAAATTCTGTCTGCATTTTAGTTTCATCCCTGTAAAATTGGGACCTTTATATAGATCTTGCTTGTTTCCTCATGTTCCTTGGACCTGCGAAGCTTTTTCTCCCCTCCTGGCCTTTGCATGTGCTGTTCCTTCCACCAGGAGTACCCTTCCCAGATCTTTGAGTTGGCTGGTTGTCTCTCATCATATTCACAAATCAGCTTCTAGAAAAGTCTTTCTTGACCACATGAGTGAAGTGTCAGCTCTCTACTCTCGAGATTCTATTGCAGTATTTTATTTCATATTTTTATTATGCTCATTACATTCTTAGTATGCTTATTGCTTTTGGAAATGATCTTTTTACCTGCTTACTTGATCATCTGTGACCCCAAATGCACTAGAGAGTCAGTTCCTGAAAGCGGGACGGTGTTAGGTGCTCAATATGTTTTGTTGAAAGAATGAATGAGAAAATGAGTAAATGAGTTGTCTATTTGGAGTGTTGTTCAAGATGCAGTAAGTGAAAGTCATACATACAAATTGTTATAAACATCAGGCACAGATATAAGGAAAAGAAGGGGGCAGATCCAGTCAGGGTATTTAGACACAACCACAGCCTCTACCAGAAAACTTGCTTAGGTGGCTGACTAAGGGCATTTCTCTCATCTGCTTGTGCCTGTTCCCATAACTGGGTTGCAAGATAATAGCTAACTTAAAATGAAAAAACCTCTTCCTTCCCACTTTCCTTATCATAATGTTGGAACCAAGTAAGTAAATTTCTTGGATGTGTTCTTGATTAGAATTGAATAAAAATCAATGTAAAGTGAAACTCAAATCCTTCCTTTAGATCTTCCTTCAGACAAAGTTTTAGGTCTCTGATCTTATCAGGGAGGACAATCAAAGGGAGGATGTGTTGGGTCAGTCTTTGGATAAAAGGGAACTCAAGAATAGCCATTAATGATTTTTCTAATACTTGGTCAGCATTAAAAAGCCACCTCACTGGTATATGAAAACGATCGCATTTCTGGTAGTCACACAGGGTTCTCATATTACCTGAGAATATGAGGCACACTGTCATTTGCATCCTGTTTTAATTGGAATAATGTGAATCCTGGTTGGTAATGTTCAGAATCAGAAAACCCTCTACCTATGGGCTATGCTTTCAATAAAGATTGAAACTGAGGTGTTTGTCTCTCCACATCACATGTGCAGAAAGATTTATGCCAAGATATTCAATTTTTTGCAAGCCACAGGATTTTCCTAAGCATGTATGACTGCCTTTGCTACCTATCCTTACCAGAAAAATGTTTATTTAAATATTGTACCATCCCCACAAGCACTTTTATTATTTACCGATTTAAAAAAATGACATCATTACTTTTCTTCTGAATTTTTTAAAGCGACAATTGTGCAATTAAATTACTGAATTCATTTATATTTAATTGTGCTTTTGGTTTAATGTGCTATTGGACGACATTTCTTTCTGAGGCTGTTAGTTTTCCACGCAACACAGAGAATCTAAGGCTGTATCAAGGAAATATATTACATGGGCAAGACAAAGTCTCATTAGTGTTATTTATAGCATGCTGAAACCTCATTAGGCGAAGGTATGCTGGATTCAAAAATGCATTACCGGGAACGCTTTATTTTTTGTACCAGAGAAATTGCTTTTATTGTGTTTCTTTGTCACAAGCATAGTGGGTACTGGACATTTTGGTTTCTTAAAGTATGAAATAAATTAAGTTAGAAGAAAAGAGTAATTAATCCACTCGCAAGTATAGCCTCATCATATTAGCAGAATGGCGTCCACATGGTTCTAAGGAATTTCTATTTACCCACACACCTTACCCTCAACCAACCATTAATTTATAACTTGTTTCACCTCAGGTAAAAAGCAATATTTTTCAGGGCAGTAGTTTGCATCTTAAACAGTAGTAATGTGCTTTTAGTGCATTTCAAACCAGGGATGAGTGAAACCTGAGGTGCAAAGTCACAAATTGCCCAATTTAGGAAGTTCTATTTGTTCTAATGTGAGCCATATATTCCACCCTGCATAAACACTGTCCAGGAGGCGTGCCGGGAGACTGTGATTTGAGGCAAATGGGAACAAAAGAATGAGTCCCTTAGTTGTCAGTCTTAGGAATGGAACTCATTTGGAGTGTGTGGTTGCCTGATGAGAGGGAGCAAGGAGATGCCGGAATACTGCAGTTAAAATTCTGCTTTTCCTCTAATACTTTGCTTTGCTTGCGGGAAGTTGTTCAGACCTGGCCACTAATTTCCTGGCTCCATCATGATTCTGACTGTGGCTGTCTGTTGTCATCTGTCTTTGAGTGGAAAGCAAGTCAGTAAGGAATAATTTCCGTTGAGAGATGAGAGAAACTATCTGTAGTTTATGATATAAGTACGTTAAGTAGTTACTTAGCAGGAGAGAGGTGGTCTCTGGGTCTGTTCACTCAGCTCTGTCGTTAAGAATCCAGGTTCTTTCCATCCCTCTGCTCTATTGTTCTCAGCTTTTTCTCTTCTACTAATTGCCACATGGTTTCAAGATAGCTGCCTTAGCTCCAAGTATCACATCCTCACTCTAAGTGTTGCAAGCAGAAAGGGAAGGTACAAAGTCTTGTAATTTTGTTTGTTTGTTTCTATAGAAAAGAAGGTCCTCTCTGAAACTCTGAAGCCTTCTCCTTAAGTTTCATGGGCTGGGGCTTGTCCATCTGACACTCTCTTCCCCCAAACAAGTTACTACAGAACAATAAAATTATCAGGATTGGACTACAACATGGAGAGGGATCCCTGTTCCCTAAGATCAAGGATTTTCTCTGCAAGGAGAAAGTGGGGTTATGGCTACCAATATATGTTGTCTGACACAATGCAATTTATAAGATTTTATTTTTTTCACAGTAAACATTTTTCCTAGTCCACACTTGTGATCATGCTCTCTGGGCCTATGCAGAGAAGATTTTTCTCATCTATCCTTCTCTTTCCTTCCACCAACCCATCCATCCATCTATCCATCCATCCGTCTACCCACCCTAATTCATTCATCTACCTGCTTATCCACCTGCTAAATATTTAAAGAATAGCTTCCATTTACCAGGAATGTATGAATTGCTTTGTGGGATACAGAGATAAACCAGGCAGAGATTCTGCTCTAAAAGCAACCTTGATATATTTTGGAAATAAGATATATTTTGGAAATTACATGCCCAAGTAATTATAATTCAAGATAGAAAGTATGAATTAAACTGGGAGTCCGTAGGTGGGAGAATTAGGGAAGTTTTCAGGAATAAGATGAGATTTGAACATTTTATATCTATCTAACATCCATATTAAGCACAATAGCCTTTTCGGCAGCTTTGTCATTGGGAAGAAATTTCCATGATCCTCTCAGGAGTTATTTTTGGCAGATTTCTCTTGCCCCAGCTTCCTGTAACTGTCAGAGGCACATCTAGCAGTGGAGGGTCTCTGGTTAGGAAAGGAGTCTTGATAGGGCAAGAGATGGGTCTTGAAGTTCTTTTGCTTCACTTGATAATGAGTGCATTTGAATTTATGGATGAATTGGGTGGCTGGTTTTGATGAGATTGCTATTGGAATTATGTCACCAATGATTCCAAGTAATGCATCCAGGGCAAGATCACTACAGCAAAACCAGGAGAAGAAATAGAAATCATCAGCCACATTAACAGTGATGAATGATCATGGCATTGATGTGGGTTTTTTTTTCCCCCTTTTGGAATCAGACAGCCCTATACCTGGCTACATTTCCAAGACATAATGACATAAATAACTCCTAGGTGTACATCTACCAATGGCCTTCCTGCCAACTTAGACTAGAAGTCAGAAACCATTTAGAGCAGAGGGGCGAATTTGAGGCTTGTCGGTCAAATCCACCCTGCAGTCATATTTCATTGGATGTACAATCCAATGAAATTTCAAGAAATAAAAATTCAAATTTGGGAACTCTTTAAAAAACAGAAATATATAGAAATTTTGAGTCCACCGCCCACACAGCAATAATTGCCGAACTGCTCTGGATGGGGCATGACAATCAGTTTGCCACAATACCGACATTCACACAGAATTACTTGAGTCACTTGTTTTCCCTGGTGGAGAACAGATACTTTAGAACTTGGCATCCCTGATGCAGAGGTTTCAGTTCAGAATTAGACAACACAGAACAGATACACTCTACCCACGCAGAAATCATCCCACTTTTTTTTTTTTATTTTTCAAAGTCATCAGAGAAAGCTTACCACTATCTTCTAAAGGTTTTATTGTTTTGTTTGTTTTGTCTAAAGTCATGAATAACTTCATATTTGAATTGCTAATAGCTCTCTTTATAATGTGTTGACATTTCAGTTAGTTTTAAATGGAGTAAAACTATTTGGACAGAGTTAATCTAGCTAAGTGTAAATTAATATGTTTCTTTAGAGCTACACTATATATGTATATGAACTCTTTCCACTGGGAGACATTTTGGAAGGCAATTAACTCTTTCAAAAACTGTCATTAAACTATCCCAAGTGGCTTGAAAGAGTTAACCCCTCTCCCAAGTATGCAATTAACTTCATTGGGGCACAGCAAATTATAATTTCGGAAAATTTGGTTGAGTTACTGTGGTTGTTACTATTGCTTTAAATAGTAGTAATAATGGATTTATGTAGTACCTTGACACCACAGAGCTAAAAACAATTACATTTAAATATCAATTTAATTTAATGTGAAACCATGTTTTGTCTAATCATTGTAGCTAATTGCCACCCTTTAGAAGCAGTTTCTATAACATTTTTATTAATGGTCTGATAGCAAGTTAGCTGCTTGGAACTTTCTTGCATGAAGCATCATGCAATGTGAATTTATGTGTGCCAAACATATCTTTTTAAATGTATTTACTAGCTGAGCTGATGTGTACATAATGCATGACCCAGGGAAGATTAGAAATGCCAGTGGAGTGAACATGTCTTTGATTCAAATACGTCTGGAGAATGTTCGTAAGGATAAGATGAAGGCCTCAAATAATGGAGGCAATACACAGAACAATGAAAAAAGAATGTTGGCTCTCTTACTCCTGTCACCTAGGAATCCCTATTAACAATCAATAGATGTTCAATAAATACCCTGAAATCAAGCAGTATTGTAATAAATAATGTGTGCGGTAATCTCCCTGGGACTGTGCAAGATGTGTGATATCAAAGTAACACTTCTTTAGTGTTTATCTTTAGTGTTTATCTTTTTTAAGATTAAAATACCTTAAATGCTTTCTCCCTCAAGCCCCTAAAACAAGAAAAGATCAAATATTCAGTGGGAAATTAAAAACAAAACAAAACAAAACAAAAACCAAAAGCATATTTTTTAAGCTTTATTTAAACATATAATGTAACAAAAGCATATTTTTTTTGTATACAATGACCAAGCAAGGTGATTGGGCTTAAAGTTAGGAGGTCTAGTTTTAGAACTGATTCTTCCACTTGTTAAGTGTGGAACCTTAAGCAAGTTATTAGACATTTATGAGCCTTTTTCAATTTCCCTCTTTTAATGAAGAGAGAGATTACAGATATCTCATAGGGCAATTGAGAACCTTAAGTAAGATGGCTTCTGTTAAGAACTTGCATCGTTCTGGGCACATTGGAGATGATCAATGTGCTTCTCAGGTGTTAGTTGCCTTTACTTTTACATGAAAAAAAGTTTTTTTGCACCTTGAGTGTTAGGAATTTTCCAGAAGCAGCCAATATTACCGTACCAAGTTTGTGGAAATGATCTGCTTGTTCCTACCTGTTTCTTGCCTTGTCCAAGAATGCCTATCTGGACCAACACCTGGACCTTCTTTCCTGCTTATTTTCCTGATGATTTGATCATTCTTGTTGCTGGGCTGAGGAAGGAGTTGGTGGGTTTGGGGCTGAGACTTAAAGTCCCATAGCATTAAAGTAGGAGATTTAGATATGTGTTTGTTTAGTATGTGTAGTTCAGGCAACATAATAGTGTCCACTTGATGCCATATTCAGGCCAACCTCTTCCTAAAGACCACAGCTTAGAGGTATTTGTAAGTGAAGCAGGATATACAAGCTCTTAGGTTAAAATTGTTTTTTGTTTTTCTTTTTATCACTCTTGGGCCATATACAGTGTGGCCCATTCGTCTTCCCACCAGAGGCTAAGGCCTATGGTTGGGATGGGTAGGGTAGACTAGTCAGCTAGGTGAGGGCACTGGTGTAAAGACCTAGTGACTCAGGCTTGTGGTGGCAGGCAGCAGAGTGTCAGGCAAGCCGACAAGTGGTGTGGTAGGGAATGCAGTCTAGTCACCTGTAAAAAGGGTGGAGAGCTCAGAGGGCAGAATTGGAGACCCCTGCTGGGAGATGGTTGCTGGGAGTGCCTCCTCCACTCACGCCTCACCTCCTCTCTAGGCTCCTGGGGCTTCATCTTTCTCCTCCTCCTCTGTGGGGATGCTGAACTCATCTGCAGCAGCTGGAGGGGAGGATCTCTGGCTTTGTGCCACCACTTCTAAGGAGGGAAAGGTAGGCCAGGGAATGACGTTTCAACAACAGGGTCTCCATGTGCCTCATCTCCCTTATCGTTCCCCTCTTCTCCCACATCCTCGAACTTGGCTCACATCTGTTGTGGAGGTCTAGGAATGAAAAGAGCTATGGGCTACCCCACTTTTCAGCATCTCTTTTCAAGGTCGATTGTGGGGATAATAATTGAGCAGTGTGTTTTAAATGTAAAGTGCCATATAAATGCTAAATAGACTTGTAATTGCTGGGCACTCTTCTGTTTCAGATGCCATAAAGTGGGATGGGAATGAATAGATATAAAGGTTTATTCCATAAATACCATGACAAAGTAACACATTCATTTGTTCAACAAATATTTTTCGAGTACCCAAGTGCCTCCTAGCAGCCATGCATTATGGTAGGTGCTAGAGATACAGAGTAACAACCACAGACAAGAAACCTCCTTTCCACCTCTGCCCAGGGAAGTTAAGTCCTGATGGGGAGAGATATGCAATGAGCAGAGGAATAAATAAGATATATGGTTTTACAACATAATGCTGAATGCAATGGAGAAAAAAAAATAAAGCTGAAAGGGGATAAAGAGATGAGAGATGGAATTTTAAATGGCATGGACTAGATATTATAATTAATATTATCTAAATAATATTTAATATATTAATATTATCTAATAATTCTTTCAGAGAAGTTTAGATTTTCAAAATCAAAATCTATCCAAACATAGGGTAAAGAATGTGCTTTCTGTTACATAGATATCCTTTCTAGAAATGTCATTTATGGGCACCTGGGTGGCTCAGTCAGTGTGTCTGCCTTTGGCTCAGGTCATGATCCCAGGGTCCTGCCCGGCAGGGAGTCTGCTTCTCCCTCCCTCCCCAACTCCTCCCTCCCTCCCCAACTCTCTCTCTCTCTCTCTCAAATAAATAAACAAATAAAATAGAAATGGCATTTATGATTGTGCCTGTGTGTGTGTTTGAGTGTGTGTGTGTGTGTGTGTGTGTGTGTATGTGTGTGTGCACACATGGGAGTGATTTTTTACAGTTCCAGAGTCAAGGTTTCTGCTTTCACCAATTCTTCCAGACTCCACTCATTCACTAATCCTTTTCTCAAATTCGTTCTAGTTCTTTCAGTCTTCCTCTTGCTATCTTTTCCTCTGAACATATCTTATCTGTTCCTTAACTTTAGTGGCATTTTCTGGCCAAGGTCATACTTGGATGTGCTCCTAGAAATTCAAATTCAAATTCAGAGGCCCGTGAGAATTCACAGAGGAGCCCTAGGCTTCATTGGGTGGACATGGGTTTGTGCACAGCTGTGATGTAGTGTCCAAGAACCCAGGCTCTGGGGTCAACCCTGAGATTTGGGCAAGGTATTTGATCTTCCTGGGCCTCAGTTTCCTTACCTGCAGAATGAAGATGTGATGTGAATTAAATGACAGTACCTAAGGAAAGTATACAACAGGTTGCCCAACCTATAATATACTCAGAAGGTACTAGGTGCTCACCTCCTGAGTTTTTTCTCATTATAAGTTTTGGAAGATAAATAGCATAGTGTTTTATCATGTCAATCGTCTAGTTTAATGGTTTTCAGATTGCTATTATTTTTTAAAATCAATATAAGGAACCCTATATTTTCTAAATGAAATCCAGCATGGAACCTCAGGATGTAAGGAAGATAAATAGGATTAAGCTTGTTAAAATGAAAACAAGAAGTTTGGATCCTGCCTACTCAGCCGGTGCCCCTTGAGCTCTCAGTGTTCTCCTCTCTCCCAATAACAGCCTGTAAGACATTTCTGAGAAACACTAGAGTTTCTTGGGTCTTTTAGACCAACGAAAGCAATTTATCAGAGGGAAGCTGACTCTAATCTTCCCTCAAATTCTCTGCATCCTTAAATTCTCTTTGCAAACAGTGGTCAACCTTACCTCCTCCCTAGACAATCTTGGGGTGGGAAGTTGTAGTTTGGGTTTCTCAGCTACCCGCTCCACCTCTTTCTTCTTTTGTATTCCACCAGAAACCATCTTGCTGGGAAACTCAACTTTTCATCCTGCTTTACCTCTGTGTAGCATATGCAATTGATCATCTCATCATTTCTGGAGCTCCATCACCCTGGGTCCTGCAGTAAGGGCCTGTGGACTCTCAATAATGATAGCTTTGATTATGTCACTCCCTTTCTCAGAAACCCTACATGGCTCCCTATTTCCTGTGAAATCAAGTACATACTCAGCAATCAATAATTAAGGCCTTTCTTGATCTATCTGATATAAAGCTTCCTTTTCTGGCCTTAAATTTTATGACTGCCCTGGATTATTGCCTGAACCTGCTTTAGACCTCCCTCACTGTGTTCTTAAAATTGAGAATGTTTACTTATGGCTGGGCAAAGAAAAATAAGGGTGGGATTAGGGAAGATATAAAAGGAAGGACCCTTCATCTGGACCTGGTATGATGAATAAGATTTAAAACAGTAGAGACAGTACCAAGGGCATGACATTTTCCCTGCAGTGCATGAAAAGTGAGTACGTGCTCCTGTCAACCCTACTAGATGGAAGTTATTTGAGATCAGGGACCAATGTGCTATTCATCTCTGGAGCCCTAGCCCTACCCCCCCCCCCAGTACCCAACTCACAACTCTGTTCATCACAATCCTCAGTAGATGAATGCTGAAAAGAAGGAATGACTAACAGAATTTGAAGTCTAGCAAACTTAAAAAATTTGCTCAAGTTAATATAGTCAATTACTGAATAGATTAAACCCCTTGAAAAATGAAAACTAATATAGAAATGTGTTTTTATTATCTAGTTCCCTAATGCGTTTTTTGTTTTATAAATGATGCAATTATGTTATTACGGTGTATCTGTATTCATTAATAATTTTGTCAGAGGAAAGCCAGTGTCCTGTTGGAATTATTTGTATACCTGGACTTTCTATCACAGCTTTTCCAAAGGAAGCTCTATCAGTTATTTATGTATTTATGTTTTATTTATTTAGCCAAGTAAAGCTGCATCACAAAGCACTCTTAAACTTAATGGCTTGAAGTAACCACTGTTTATTATTTGTCATGAGTCTAAGGGTCATCTCTGTAGTTGTGCTGGTTTAAGCCAGGCTCTGATGATCTCAGCCAGGCTCAAACTTGTATCTGGGCCAGCTGGTGGGTCAATGAGGGGCTGACAGTTTGGAGGATAACCTCGGCTCTGCTCTAAGTGGTCTCAAGCTTATTCTCTTGGTAAAGGCAGAGGGAAAAGAGAGTGAGCAGGAGAGCACAAGGCCACTAGGCTCAGATCACACACACACAGGCACACACATACACAGACACAGGCACAGGCACACAGACACACATACAGTCACTTCCACCATATTTTAATGGCTAAAGTAAGACAAGGCAGCCAAGAATCAAGGGATGGCAAGATAGATCCCACTTCTCAGTGGGAGAAGCCATAGAGTGACATGGCATAAGGTGTGGATACAGGGTACTGAGAGGGACAGAGAATTGGGGACACCCAAAGTTGCAGTCAGTCTGCCACAGAAGACTTACATGCATCATCAGTTTTTCTTAAGATTAAGAAAGGGATGAGGGAAGATGGACATTAGTCTAGCTTGAAAGACCAGGAGCTTGCTTTTGCTTCATTGATGTTCAAGCTGCTACTTGAAGGTGCTCAGAGTGTTACCATTCAATCTGCCCCTGCAGCTGATTTAATTCTTTAAAGGTAATTCTATATTCCGTCCTTTTCATGCCCTCTTAGCTTCTTATCTTCTAACACAGGAAATGATAGATCAGTTGATTTGTTGCCTTTGTATCTATAATGAGTAGAGAAAAGAAAAGACATTGGGAAGTTCATAGGAAGCAGATATGTGGAGAAATGAAAAGAGATACTTTTGGTTTACCTCTTTCTTTGTTTTTGAAAGGCAAGATCTCAAAGAAAGTAGACTGAAATATTGGGGGATGTTTTTTGGTTTGGAAAGGATCTCACAAGGTGCGTGAAGGCATCTATAGGGAGGAAGTGAATGGAAGTGCTGATCCGGAGTATTGCGAGGCATGAGAAAGAAGGGACTGATCAATAGCTATTTTTCAAGTGTGGAGCATAATTTGTGTCAGGCTGCTGAAATGAGTTAGTGCTTCATAGTTAATGGCTGTGAGCACATTCCTGTTTTGCAGCACTCTCCAGAATGTTTGCCATCAACAATTCTAAAAGGCTAGGAGTGACTCACAGACAACGTGAGTAACGCACTGGAGCTTCGTGAGCTGGGACCTCTCCTTATCTGAAACTCTTCCCCTTGGACGTTTTGTATCTATACTTACATTCTGGTTTGGCTGCCTCTCAAACCATCCAGTACTCTTGCCGTCTTGTTTCGGTTGATCTTCTTTCATCTGGAGTTCTCATGGTTTCCCCACTCAGCTCTTTCCCAAGCCCTAAAGAAATAACATCTCTTGTATTCAAAGTGTGGTCCATGGATCAATGGCATAGATGTCACCTGGGAGTTCATGAGTTTCAGTCCCCACTCCAGATCAACCAGTGAGTCTTCACTTGAACAAGATTCCCAGTGGGTTCATGTGCTCACTGAGATTTAAGAAACACCCCATTATTCCACAAACATTGATATTCATCTCTGGTATTTTTGTTCCCTCACTGTTAACCTCCCTAGGGCCCCTTTTTCTCTCTTACCTTATATCAGAAAAGATTCCTCAACTTTTCATTAACCTCTATATGAATGAGTCCAAAGTGTCATGCACTACACTAGCAGAAATTGACATGGTCTCATTAAACTATTTTTTTTCAAGGTTTGGTATTTGCCTTGGTAATTGGAAACTGGAAATTGAGGCCTTCTTCCTTTATAGAGTGGCGGAAGCCACAAAACAGTCTGAAAATTAGACATGTATGAAAACAAAGGCCATACCATCTTACCAATGTGAGTCCCTAATGTTAGTCAAGACTTCTTGCCAGCAGAGTGGGCATGGCTTATGATTGGAGGCATATTAGAAATATGATCTCATTCAAGTAGCTCCCTTTCAGTGAGTAATATGCATTCACTGAGTGTTTTCATGAACCATGTGCCACACACTGAGCCAAAGATTATGTATTCATGATATGATGTAATCAGTACATCAGCCCTGTGGAGCATGACCCCCACTTTAGAGATGATGAAAATGAGGCTCAGGGAAGGGAAGAAAATTGCCCAAGTTACACTGCTGGGGAACTGCAAGATTGGAAAGAGGCTGCATTCTTTAATCTATGAGATTTCTCTAACTGGAAATTTCTTTTTTTTTTTTTTTTTTTTTTAGTTCTAAAGGGCTTTTTCCTCTGGGTCTAGCAGGCATACATTTCTGAGAAGAGGTATTACACTAAGCTAATTCCTGACCTTCTTTCATACCTGGGCTCAGGTATTTTGAGTTCTGCATTCCCATCCTTGTCTTCGTTATCTGTTTCAAGTGCTGTGTCCAGCATGATGTCCATTTGATACTTCCAACAAGATGTCACCTCTCTCTTTGAATTGTGTGGCCTGTGGTTCTCTGGAAGCTTTACTTAATTGTGGAATTACCTGGCACCTTCTCTAACAAGGACGTTCCATCCTTTGCTCCCCTCTGTATCCTTTGCCCTGCCTGGCACTGTGCCTGGCACATCACAAATAACACATATTTGTTCAGTGAATTGAATCGAGCTGACTTCACTCTGACAGGGACCTTGGGAGTATCAGAATGCTGGGTGGAGGAAAGGTTAACAGAGGAGAATTTCTCTAAGCAGACTATTTCACACCTTTTGCCAAGGGTCAGCCCAGATTTCTCTTAAAATCCAGACCACAAAGAATGGAGGTTGAGGGGATGACAAGAGGAGACAGTCTGTTATAAAACCCCGGGAGCCACCTGGCCTGGCCTCCTAAGAAGGGGAGTCCACTCACTGCTTTTGTTCCTGAAAAATCTCAACTAGAAAGAAAGCAAACATTTAAAACTTTCTCTTGGAAAGCTATTCTGCCTTTGATTTTTCAGAATGTCTTCAAGTGATTTGGGTCTATTTTTAATACCCGTGAGACATGATGTTGTAAGGAGAGCTAAATATAGGGGCCACATCCCCCTTTCTTTTATTCATTGGCCTTAATCTCCCTAGGAGGAAAAGAAAACGCACATATTTTACCACAGAGTTGTGACGTTTGCCCTGATGGGCCCTGCTGAAAGGAAATTCATAAATACTGTGTCGGAAATAAAGATAATGAATGGATTCTTTTTGGAGAAAACGTTAAGTGGGAGTTTCTTTATGTTAAACCTCCCCTGTCTGCTAAAGACTGTGAGATAGTTTGTCTTGTTTTCCT
>ML111783.1:74384-124391 GCA_003697995.1 Taxidea taxus jeffersonii
AGGGTCCTTTGGGGACAGCAGTCAGCCTGTGTTACTGGAGCAAGCTTTAGCACCCTACCATTGGAATCCAGAAGAGTAGGACACTCAGCCAAAAATAACACACGGCATCAGAGCAGCAGCTATAATTCCGGTTCATTATAGACTTGCAAGTCTTCTCCTTCTTTCTCCTTCCCTCCTCTTCTTCCTCCTCTTTCTTTAAAGAAGGCATTAAGCTCATATTAAAAGTGAACAACTGTATGAGTACCCATCGAACCAGAAGGAGGGACTAGGGCTTCTTGAAGAAGCGTAAGCCTGAGAATCTGTTCTGGAGGGCTGGGCTCTCTGTCTTGTGCATTCTTTCATGGCTTTGCATTTCCCACACAGCTCAGGATCTATTATTTCCATATTTGTGACTCAATCTGGGATGTGGCTTGGAAGAGTCCCTAGGTGAGACTTCAACCTGGTGGCGGGTGCCATCATGGCCCTTAGTTGTTGTGAAGGGTGATTAAGAGGGACAGCAGGTGAAGGTGTGGCTATCAGAATGGGTTCTGGAATCACCACTTAGTCCAGGTCCTACCCTTTAAAGACCATGAGAACTTTGTAAAGTTACTGAATTTTTCCATGCTTCCATTCCCTCATCTCCATTGAAGAGATAGTGATAACACCTTATAGAATTGTAGTAAAGATTATAGTGCATGGCATGCAGTAAGTACTCAACAGCCTTTAGCCTATAAGTCTACCATTGTAACAAAGGGTAGTGCCAAGGTATTTTCTAGACTGGTGACGTGATTCAGGCCCCTGGTTTAGTATATTTACTATGTCTTTACCATCTGCAGGATAGTCTTGGCTTAATTTGGTTTCTAAATTTGTTCACGGTCTTGATTCCCAGTGCTGTTTTAGGTAGGGTGGCAGACTCAGTTTTAGATGAGAAGTGCATCTACAAGTGTTAGATATACACTCCATGTGGGCTGCCTCTTGGAGAAAAGGTGTCCCAGTCTCTGCTTCCTCTGCTGTTCCTTGATGGAACTGAATTGGAAACATTGGATGGTTTCTTCCAACGAAGTGGAAATAAAAAGGTCCCAGAGAGTACTCTTTCTGCCTTACTCCAAGAAACACAGTCCCCACCCACTCCCTAAACCTTCCCCAAAAGGCTACATTTTTGCATACTCCTATCCCTCTTTCTTTAAGAATGGCAGCTCTCCAAAGGAACATGCATTTGTTAAATGCCATTCAAAAGACCATCTCTGCTGATCTTGGGTTGATCTTCCTCTGAAGAAGATCTTTGGGGAAACAGGGCCTCAGGGCTCTTGGGTCAGAAGGATTCTTGTCCCCAAATTTCTCTGTGCATACAAACATTAACTGGAATCTATCAGAGGAGAGTTTGTTTGTCTATGTGGTGTCTTGTTGGCATCCATGGATATTTGGATTTGGAAATGAGTCTAAAAAGGAAAAAGATTCCATAGGTCAGAGCACCATAATGTCCTGGTGTTGTAGTCTGCATTACTGTGGAAATAGTTCAGAAATTATTATTTTTAAAAATACTACCACCCAAACCTTTAAATCTGGATTTTACACCGAGGGTTGGGACAAGGTCTTCATGTTGCTCTTTGTAAAGGACACTGACATATAAGTGGGATTTCTAGAGTTGAACTATGTTGGGATCAGTGTGTGGGATGGTATGGATCCTTGAGGTAGTTAGTGCAAGCATGTTTCCTTATCCATAGCTCAGATACTATTTGTAGTTGAAATGATTTGCTTACCTAGCTATTTTCCCAGAGGACGGTGAGGACAGGGACGTGTTCTCTTTATCTCTTAATCACAAGTACCTGGCATCATTCTTAGCACATTGTAGGCATCCAGTTCATGCATTTAGCATCCATGAGTAATAAAGTGGTATGAAGACACTACTTTGCAGGGATGCCTGGGTGGCTCAGTTGGTTAAGTGGCTGCCTTCGGCTCAGGTCATGATCCCAGGTCCTGGGATCGAGTCCCACATCGGGCTCCTTGCTCGGCAGGGAGCTTGCTTCTCTCTCTGCCTCTGTGTACCACTCTGTCTGCCTGAGCTCACACTTTCTCTCTCCCTCTCTAAAAAATAAATAAATATTAAAAAAAAAAAGACACTACTTTGCAGCTGTTTACTTAGGGAGAAAGACATTTGTCTTAACTTCTGTTATAGGACTGGATTTATCTCTGATGCTAGTTTGGGACTCAGAAAAACATTGATTTTGGATTTTGACATTTGGTCTGTCTATAAATTTCTGGTTTATTTGATAGCTGTAATAGGCACATTTAGAATACAAAATAAAGAGAATTAAATATGTTATAGAGTTTGTCCCCTTACTCTTACTCTCTAAATGCTGAAAATGCTAAACAAATGTGTGCTTAGTTTCATGGTTGCTAGGTTAATACCTGGTCTGCATCTGTAAATTGGCTTCTTTGTTGTAGAACCTTTAAAAATTATGGCTATTCAGATAGAAGCTAGAAAGTACGAATTCAGCTCTTATTTTGTACTTCCTGTCATAATGCTTTTTTGGAAAGAAGAATGAACATGCATGTTTGTAGCAAGTGGCCTCACCTCTAAATTATGGATGTAATTTATGATGGCTTGATTTGAGGTTTTTTGACTTTATAATGGTGCAAAAGTGATACACATCCAGTAGAAACTGTATTTTGAATTTTGAATTTGGATCTTTTCCTGGGCTAGTGATATGCATAGGGTACTCTCATGTGCTAGGTGGCATCAATAAGCCAAGCTCCCACTCAGCCATATGATCATAAGGGTAAACCACTGACATACCACCATCTGTGCCCATACAACCATTCTATTTTTTTCGCTGTCAGTATAGTATTCAGTAAATTACATGAGGTATTCAATATTATATTATAAAACAGGCTTTCTGTTAGATGATTTTACCCAACTGTGGGTTAATATGTTATGAGCACATTTAAGTCAGGTTGGGTATATCATTAAGCATGGTTTTGACTTATGATATTTTCAACTTATTATAAGTTTGTCAGGATGTAACCCCATCATAAGTCAAGGAGGATCTGTATTTTTGTGTGTGTGTGTGTGTGGTTTTTAGTCAGATCCTTGATGTTACTTTGACTTGGTTTTCATGATTTAATTTATTTTAGTTGGTAAAGATTATTCATCACTCCTTTAATTCCAAGGTTATCTATTGATTCTTTTCTCCTCATTTGGTATTTTCTGACATTTTGTGGCACTCAAAATTGATTTATACAAAATCAGTCATCTAAATGTCCAGAGGAGGCCTCTTTCACTTGTCATCAGCTGTTTTTCTGAACTAATAAGTAGAATCGTCATGTATGTTGAGTTTGCTGAGTTATTGAAGGGCAGGAGTCCTGCCCTTCACACCAACTGCACCACACTTATAAAAATTCTTATGTAATTTTGTAAGTGAGATCACTGAGAAGGTTCTCCCAAGGTATCACCAAGCAGTTTCTTGATTGGGGACTAAATTGTTCCCTGTAACATTTTTTTAAAAGAGTTTATTTATTTATTTATTTTAGACAAAGAGAGAGAGAGAAAGAGAACATGAGAGAGTGCCCATCTGTATGTGTGTGCGTGTGAGCAGGGGGAGGGGCAGGGAAGAGAGAGAATCTCAAGCAGATTCTGCACTGAGCATGAAGCCCATTGTAAGACTCGATCTCACGACCCTGAGATCATGACCTGAGCTGAAATCAAGAATCAGAGACTTCAATTACATCTCAAAAAAAGGCATCCTAACTTGCTTGAAATATGAGCTAGCATATTTTGGTTTACTTATAAAGTTAATAGTATCTATTTTTGTGAACAAAAATAAAATTTTACAATCCCTAAACAAAAAAAATCAGACACTTAAATGACTGAGCCACCCAGGTGCCCCAACCTGTAACATTTATCAGTGATTCTATTTCTAAACTACTCTAAACCTATGCTCATAATAGATAATAACAACAACAATAATAATAATATAATAAAGCTTACTGTGCTTTAAGTAAGGTACTTTAAAGTGCTTTAAGTGCTTTAAGGAAGGTACACCTTCCTTACCTTTGTTTCTTTTTTCTTTTTTAAAGATTTTATTTATTTATTTGACAGATAGAGATCACAAGTAGGCAGAGAGGCAGGAAGAGAGAGAGGAGGAAGCAGGCTCCCCACTGAGCAGAGAGTCCGATGTGGGGCTCGATTCCAGAACCCTGGGATCATGATCTGAGCCAAAGGCAGAGGCTTTAACCCACTGAGCCACCCATGCGCCCCACTTCCCATTGTTTCTTAAACTTAATGAGTTAGCCTTGTTAAAATGCAAATGAACTTCTGTAGATTTGGAGTGAGGCCCAGGAGTCTACATTTCTTTTTTAAAAAATTATTTTTTAATTTTTATTTTGGTACCTTAATTTTTTTCAATTAAAAAATTTTTTTATTGTGTTATGTTAGTCACCATACAGATGAATGGATAAAGGATTCTACATTTCTGACAACTTCCTAGGTGATGCTGGTCTGTATAGTTGGAGAAACAAGCCTACCTTGCAACTCAATTCACATCTTAATTCACTCCTATTTTGAAATTCTCAAACAGTATCTTGAGGTTCCCCTTGTGTTAAGATGTTATTATCAAGAGTAAATGAAGAAGGAAGAGATTCCCCAAACCCACTAACATCCTCCTGCCCATGCAACTTAACATTTCATAACAGCAATGAGAACCCAAGTATGTGTGTAACTATGTAAACCGGTTGGATTGTTTTTAATAATCTTCAATCAAAAGAACTTGGTGGTTGATAAAGTCAATTTTCATGAGCCTTTGAATTCCTATTTCAGAAATTTATTTTTTGCCTGAAGGACTTTGGCAGTCCTTCACCTTCTCTGTTCCAAGCCTTTCTCCTCTTCTGAAGTTCCCCTTGTCCCCACTCTCATTCCTTACCTGGTTGCAAAGTCTTACTCTTCAAGCCTAACTGGACAGTAACTTGAGTCAAAGTGTTAGGAGATAAAGCTTTAGGCTACTCCTCCTAGGAGTATTTGCAGTTTCATAGATAGTGATAAGAAAGTTTTTAAAACCAAAATGTATGACTGGTAGACTTTTTTTTTTAGCTCCATGACAGTCTACTGGACAACTTTTTGGGATGAGGGGGGCAGGAGGACGGGGAAGATGGAAAGACATTTCCAGCCTGCTGTATAGCCTGTTTCTCATTCATTTTACTCGTAAGATCTTCCCACTCTACTTATTAGTCTATTGGTTATTATTTTGAAGGCTTATGACTTCAGATGATCTTTCAAGTAAACTCTTTTAATAAAGTATTCTGTAATTCATCTCTGCTTTGTTTAACATTTACAAAGGCAATACTCTGTGTTTCTGAGCTTGCTCGATACCCAGGATACCATAAAGTCAGGAATAGTGTATAAACATACTGGAAGGGGAATTATTATTTTTATATTGAATTGGGAAGAATAAAGTATGGAATGTCTTCACCTGTTTGGACTTAGATTTGATTCTTCTCAGATCAGTGACAGATTCATACATAGAGAAAAATTGAGGTTCTCATCTGTATGTTGTTTTTTATTACATTATTTTGCTTCAGGCTCAAGCATATCAAAGTAATTCAGACACTGTGGATGAAATCATCTGATTTCCATCAATAAATGTCTACTAAATCCTTCTGATTATAGGCAGTTGGTATTATTACATAGTTATAGGAAGACACGGTAATATCATGCAGTAATTAATTGGAGTCTATGTGGCTCAAATTTATACAACATTTAATGCCTATAGTTATAGCTAGGCTGTTTCTCACTTAAGTGATTTAAGTAGACTTTGGTATTGAAATGTATTCTGTTTCTTGTTTGAATATGAATCTATTGCTTTCTATCCCTGCTCATCATATGCAGGTTAAGAAAAAGTTCTTCCCAGTTTACCATTTTCTTTTTTATCATAGAAAACTTCTTATTCCATACAATTGAAAATGGTTGTTGACTGATTGGTCACATAAGTCGATTAAGTTGGGGAATCATAAATTACATACATACACAAAACATTTGACTTTTGCTTAAAATCACAAGGTCCACATTTTTTCACCATTATTTTGAGGTGGAGCCAAGGTCTTTGCTATAAGCCGGAGGGGTATCTTTTTTTTTTTTTTTTTTTTTTTTGTATAAGCTGTATCCCTAAAGGAACCTCTACAAATTCCAGTTTCAATTTCTTCAGTGTTAATTACGAATGTAAAGACAGTGACCAGCAACCCAAGTAGAGAGGTCTGTATAGATTTTTAGGATCCCTGCCCCTACAATGGCAATTTTTTTAAAGCATTTTTTCTTTATTGAGTCTTTCCAAAACATTTGACTAGTTTCAGGAAAGCAACAACTCCCTTTCCATTGAAACTCACATTTTATAGAAATATTATTTAATTAAATTATGTAATTACATTAATAGGCACAACTGGCATAAATAGGGCTGGTAACAAACACAAGTGAATCTTGGTAAGCATATAACCCAAAGTTCATGGTATATGAAAGAGTATTTTGCCAGCTTCAGTGTTCCACTGGCTACAGTCTTGCAGGCATCATTGTTTAGATATTTTATTCAGTTTATTTGTTCAGTTTAGATTTTTTATTCAGGGAATGGTAAACATTAATTATTCCAGTGAAACAATAAACTCAAGACCAATACTTTTTTCTTCCTTTTCAAAATATGGCTATAGGACCAGAGTTCATCCATTTCAGATTTATCATTTTTATGATAGCTGACTTTATATGCTTTTTTTTTACTTTATTTAAGCTTTATTTAAACATATAATGTAACCCCACCCCCCTCACCCAACCCCTCTTCCCCCCACCCCCCTCAGTTTGTTTTATGACATTAAGAGTCTCTTTTGGTTTTTCTCCCTCCCGATCCCATCTTCTTTCATTTTTACTTTTCCTACCACCTTAACTCCCACCCCCGTTGCATCTCCACTTCCTCATATCAGGGAGATCATGTGGTAGTTGTCTTTCTCCAGTTGACTTATTTCGCTAAGCATAATACGCTCTAGTTCCATCCATGTCGTCACATATGGAAAGAACCTGATGTCTATCAACAGATGAATGGATAAAGAAGATGTGGTATATATATACGATGGAATACTATGCAGCCATCAAAAGAAATGAAATCTTACCATTTGCGACTTTATATGCTTTTATTTTGTTTTGTTAGAGTTAATATACAGACACCTCTGGTATTTTGGATTTGATACATTATTATAGTTTCTGTGTGTGTGTGTGTGTGTGTGTGTGTGTGTGTGTGTGTGTGAAGCAAATTCTGATGATTAACACCTTGCTATTAGCTTCCAGTTTTAAAAAAACCAAAAACAGAAGTAAATGTTTACAAGGAAATATCTCAAAAAATTTTAGTGAGAATGAATGTAAAGGAAGAATGTATAATAAAGTGGGTGATAAGGACTCAAAAAAATTCTAGCCCAGCTGTTAAGTGAAAGTAGGTGCAAAATCCTATCAGTAGGTAAAAGACCATCCATTTCTTCCATGCCTGGAGACTCCTTGGCTCCCTACTTATTTTCATCAATGTGTCCCTATTCTTCTGGCCCAGACTTTCTTTCATTTTCTCCTCTAGACATAGTACCCGTATCTACTTGAACACATTTATGGCCTTATCATCCTCTCATTGGACACTGTGGAATGGATGGTTTAATTCACCTGGAAAACTCTTTATTTTCTAGACTTTTGATTCTTAAAATGAAATATTAACCCATTTGTATTGTATAAGCTAAAAGAAATTTCTTCAGAATCAAGGGAGGACTGACTAATGATGCATTTTGTATAGATTTTTCATTTTTAATTTTTTATATAACCTTTCCACAAGGAAATATCATAAATTCTAAAAGTCTATTTCATATTAGTCAGCATATTCTTAAAAAAAAAAAAGATTTATTTATTTATTTGAGAGAGAGAGAAAGTGAGTGAGCACAGTGGGGAGGGGCAGAGGCAGAAGAAGAGTCTTCCAAGCAGGCTCCACACTGAGCACAGAGCCCATTTTCACGACCCTGAGATCACGACCTGAGCTGAAACCAAGAGTTGGACACTTGCGTGACTGTGCCACCCAGGCGCTCCTAGTCAGCATATTCTTAATAAGCTGCTTATCTTGAGGGAAAGATAGTGATTTGCTTGCAATCCTTGGTGTTGCTTGGCTTGTCATTATATTGCCTTAGCTCTGCCTTCATTTTCACATGGCTTCTCCCTGTGTGTGTACTTAGGTCTACATTTAGCCCTTTTTTATAAAGATACTGGTCATACTGGGTCAAGGTCCACTCTAATGATTTTGTTTTAGTTTGATCAAATTTGCAAAACCCCTGTGTCCAAATAAGGTTACATTCTGGGGTACTATGGTTGGGACTCCAACCTATCTCTGTGGGAGGACACAATACAATGCATAACATGGGTCATAGTATTAGCATTTGCATTTAAAAACCATTTTTTTTTTAAAGTCTCTCCCAGTTATGTCCCAGGGCAGATTAGAGTTTGTGTCTTAAAATGTCAGTGCTGTGATCTGGCCAGAGTGTTATCTATACTTTCCTTATGGTTTATTTTCATAGTCAAAACTTCTTTTAATGAAAGCATTTAACAAAGACAGAAACAAAACTAATTCTTTTTTGGTTGCTTGATTTAAGAATAGTGAATAAAAGCTATGTTATTTAATAAGCTCATCTATTCATGTATGTTCTCATTATGTTTACATTTTGGAGATGTGTACTTTATTTTATTAGTAGCAAATTTATACTGAAGTACATTTATTATTTGATGCTTCATTTTACTTTCATTAGTTTCTTTGCTAAATGATAAGTAGCATCAAAGTCATGCTATTCTGAGTTTGCATTCTGACACAGAGTGACATTGCATTATTGAACACTTTTACCCTTTCCTTTTAAAATTCATATTTCTACATCATCTGTGGAAATTGCATGCTTAAATCTACTAACTGATGAGCAGGAGAAATGCAGGTCGTAAAAGAAGGGGAAATACTGGAGTGTGAGGTACATGTGTAGAGCAGACTGGGCTTGTGATGGAATCTATTTAAAATAATATTGCAGACTTACTCAAGGCTTGCAATAAATGCTCTAGTTGGATTATTTCATGTTATTGTGACTACAATTCTGTATAGCAAGAATGGTATATTGGCCAGAGTGGACTAGGTTGTACTGAGGGAATAAGCCACCCTAGAAGTTTATTTCTTGTTCCCATAGTGTCTGTTGTTGATCTAGGTTACTCTCCAAGGCAACTGTTCTCCAGGAGTTGGCTCAACAACCCAGTCTGCTTTGGTATTAAGGCATAACTTATCAACACATGTCTCGTGATCACTGCATTATGGGGAAGGGTGGGCTGACTGTCAAGTGCTGGTGATCAAGGCCTCCCATGGAAAGTGATACCCATCCTTTTTCTCATATTCTATTAACCAAAACAAGACATGTGGTTATGCTTAATTTTAAGGGGCTTAAAATCCAGTCTTGCTGTGTGATTGGAATATAAGAGAACGAGATATTGATGAACAATAACATGCCTAATAATGCTTCCCTTTGGCAGGCATGGAAACTAGGGTTCAGAGATGTTGAGTGACCTACCCAGGGACATAGAGCTATATAATAATGGGGTTGCTAATCAAACCTAGGTCTTTTTGACTTCAAAGACTTTTTGTGTCCTTCCTTCTATCACAACTGATTGAGCTACCTTGCAGATGATGTGATTCAAATGGTAAAGTTGATTGCTCCCAGATCTCCTTATGGGGTCCTGTTGCTAAATGTTTGCAGGAGGTGGGGAAGAACTGATGATTGGTGAGGCTGCCATTGAGTCTAGGGTCTGGGAAAATATTCTGGACCCTTGTTCCTCTGGCCTGTCTCCTCTTATTATTGTTCATATCCTTTTACACATCAGGATAACCTCTGAAAAAGCATCTAAGTATTCTAAATAAAAGAGAGAAGTCAAGCAAGTAAAGGAAGGATTTTGCATTTATCTGCTTTGTTAGAGGTGAGGGGCAATGTATAGTCTTGTGATTATTAAAAGTATAATAATGGCAAGTTAGGCTTGTATGGCAGTTTCTAGTCTATAAGACATGTTCATCTATAATCTGAAGGTGCAAGCAAACCTACTTGTATTAACTGGCAGTGACATTGTATCAGTGAGGTGTGATTGTCAAGACAGGCAATACAGTCCAAGACTACACAGGTAAAAGGCCATTGACTGGCATGAGGGAGGGATCTAGAACACTGCAGTCAGATCTGAGTTAACTCCTGGCCCATCACCTGAGCAGATGTCTTTGCTTCTTGAATTCTTCACCTATAAATCAGGAGCATAATGATGACTTCATAGAATCTGTGTAAAGAATAAATGAGGTAAGGCTAATGAAGCACTTAAAACAGTGCTGGGTACCTAGGTCCAAGCTCAGTAAATGCTGGCCACTCTTATGATTATGGTGTTTTTATTGGGAAGATTTTCCAAATAAGGTATGTGATAATTAAGCTCTGTGTGCAATGATAGATCATAACAGAAATACTAGCCTGGATTCTGGAATATTACAATCACTATCACTAGAGGTAGTGGAATGTATTTTAAGGCCAGTAACCAGGATGGAGAAATTACTCAAAGGCGTCTCACATAGTTTGCTGAAGGAACTAGCAAAATCTCACCTGGAAAAGAGACATTTCAGCAGATACTTGAAACAGGGACCACTATTGTCCTTGGATCTTTGAAGCATTGTCCTACAGAATAGGTTTTACTCTTATTCCTTATGGAATTAAAAACAACAACAACAACAGTACAGCTATGGAAGTTACATGGGGAAGGATATCGTTTCATTTGGGGATAAAGCTATCAACCACGGAACAAGACTGTCTCCAGAGGTGGTGAGTTTACCATATATGGTGGTATAAGCATTGTTTGGAGCGTTATTGACAGGGTCATGGGGATTCAAGCATCAGAACAGTGATTAGATTAGAGAGACCTCAAATGATACTCAAAACTGAGTTCTGTGATTTTAATCCTGGATTCTGAAGGGGATGAAACCTTGGTGATAGTGTTTTTACAAAGCTTCCCAGTTGATTCTGTTGTGCAGTCAAGTTTGAGAACCACTGTTCTAACTGAAAAGAAGTAGGTGCTATTGACAGTAGTTCCAGCTACACACCTTAAAACTATAGGTAATCAATTCTGAACAGCAAGAGAGGGTCATTCTGTGTGAGAAACCA
Source organism: Taxidea taxus jeffersonii (assembly GCA_003697995.1). Taxonomy (NCBI): domain Eukaryota; kingdom Metazoa; phylum Chordata; class Mammalia; order Carnivora; family Mustelidae; genus Taxidea; species Taxidea taxus. The sequence goes on from ML111783.1 coordinate 85,578, forward strand.
GTGAAGCAGGACAGACTTTGTTTAGATTTGGGTTGGTTTAGCCCCACATTTTGAGGAGTCTGTCCAAACTGATCATTTTGGATAATCATTTGGGAAAAGGGTTGAGGTCCATGGTCAAGACTGAGTGTCTGTGGCAAAATATCCCATGGGGTGAAACCAGGGACTGTAGATGCTCAGGATTCAGCTATAGGGATCAGTCTATTTTTCACCCAAGGGAGCTTGCTATTTTTCATGTTTACTGGCTGGTGAGTGATTCATATGGTGTTGGGGGAGATGTGTTCAAATGAAAAGTGTTGCTTCTATGTTAAGTAACTTATTACTTCCAGGATATTCCAGCCTATTGATACCACGGTGCAGAACAATGCAAATTCGTGTGTGTGTGTGTGTGTGTGTGTGTGTGTGTGTGTGTGTGTTAAGGTGAGGAGAAGATGGGAACACACATAGAAATGCATATTTCTAGGGCATAAAGCATGCCTTCACACTTCCCTCCTCTGACCTTTATGCCAGAAGCATAAGAATGACCCATTGTCCGCTGGCCCTGGAACTTAGTTGTTCCTAATCTCCGGACGCTCAGTGGCTGAGCTGGCCTCCCGCCTGGCCAGTTGGCAGCTGTGAGGGTAGCCCCATGTATCCCAAATTTATTCCCATGTGGCTTCTTCCTGCCCGATCCTTCATCCTCTGGCCTGGCATTTTCTCCATGACAGTCTGCCCCTGAACTGCCTTCGCTGCCGCTTTGGTAAAGGCTTGCAACGAAAGGGAGTTAACAGCCACTGGTGGATCCAGTTTGTGCAAGCAGCATCAGCAATGGATGAGACCTCCCCCAGGCTGGAAGAAGACTGGAAAAAAGGCCTTCAGCGAGAAGCGAGCTGGCAGGTAAGTGATGTCCTCAGCTCCAGATGGACCCTGATCTCTCTCTTAACTCTTTTGCCCAAGTGTAGGTAATTCACATTGGTCTTTTCTCAGAACTGCATTATCTGTAGGTACACCCATTTGGGAAAGGTCCTCATTAATTTCCATTTCTTTGTAAACCATGCAAATAAGACTCCAAATGAATTTACTCTATATTCCCAAGCAAGCTAATGGGGTTTTACAAATCTATAGATGTTGCTAAATTTATACTTTCTTAATAAAGCCCCTTGAATTAACAAGTTGCAGGTGTATATCAAAGGAAACATGAAGATTTGGTTTGTGTGAGTGCAAGTTCATTGTAATAGAAAAATTTAATACAACACCTGTCATCACACTTACTTTATGGTGTTATAGTAGCTTGGAATAAGGGTCTGGGTTTTAACCTATTTTAATGAGGTGACCATCTTTTAATGCAACTTGCGTGCCTTTCTTATTTATGCTGAACTCATAATAGGTAGAAGCTCTGTGGTATGCAGAGAGTTCAAGCTAAAGGATTCATTTTGGTGTAGAGGCAGTTTTCATTAAAATATGCAAAGCAGTAATGTTTATATGTTACAATACCTATTTCAAATTAGCAAAATTATATGCTCCTGTCTCATAAGCTGCCAACTGAAATCCCTTCCTAAATCCTGTTGAATGGCTTTGATTACTCTTCTTCACATTACACATTACACACCTCTAATGTATACTTTTACGCATCCACTGCATTGCTATTTAATTAGACAACAATATTGAAGAGCGATGCCAGAACTTTTTTTTTCCTTAAATGGCACTGCCTTATGGAAAAAGAACATTTCCATGCATGAAGCATTTCTTTTGGGTGGTGTTGGATGAAGTGAAACTGTGATTTTCCATTTTGTCTGTAGCAGAAACTTTCACAGAAAAAAATGGTGATTCGGGAATTCATTGATTTTCAACATCAATTATAAAAATAATTCTCTCTTTTTATAAAAAGAAGGAAACTTTTCATAAAATTTCTCCTCTGCAGGAGAAATTTTAGAGAAATGTGGCACTGATATTGACAGGTATGTTCTGTTCTAAGCAATGTGATGTTAAGTAAGGAGCTTCCAAAAAAAACATCCTCCAGCCTGCCATGAAATTGGCGTCCTTCCACTTTGAGTGGGAGCATTATTTAGGAAGTAGGAAAGGATACAGAATGAATCTCTGCATGCTACCTTGAGAATATCATGTAGTGGGTCTCCAGGGGGTCTAAACAAATATTCAGATATTTTGTGGTAGGTAGTCATGACTTTAGGATTTTTGTCTTTTGTTTATGGTTTTCCTTTAGAAAGCTAGCATTTTTATATATAGTCTCTGCCTCAAGGGAGGATTAAAGGAGAAAGGATGTGAGCAGATGACTCAGAGATCTCTGTAGACAAAATATTTAAATTAGAAACATGGAAGCCAAATGTTTATGTAAAAAAAGCACATGTCCTATAATGTCAGCATCCCATGAACCTTTGCTTAGTAATTTCCCAAAGGCAATAATGAACATGCTCTCTTTGCTATTTGCTTCCGAAGATGTGATCTTGTATAGCTGGTCAACCCCTGTCATTTGATAACAGAAACTCTTCTGTAGTGGAAGTAGTGCTTATGAAAAGGACATTGTAATCTCTGGTTTGGTCTCCCTGACTCTTGGTAATGCATGGCGGTGGATGGAAAAGATGTCAAGTGTGTCAGCTTCAGCTTCACCTGTCTCCTCCCCATTTGAGGACTGCCTCTGCCCCATGTTCCAGTCATCAGTATGGCCATGCCAGGTCCACATATGCACAAAGTTGGCCCATTTCTGCTGACAGTCAAGATGTCCTCAAGGGAGGAAATGAAATCTGATGGCACCAGATGCAAAAGCTTTGTGACAATGACTTCCATTAGCTCTCCATGGTAGTGATGAAGCTGAGTTTTTAAAATAAGTTGTGAGTGATGTTGAAGATTTAGCTTAGCCAAATACTACATTTCTTACTAAAAATGATCCAATACTTTCCTATCTACCTACTATTTACCAGTTACAGTGCAAGAGGGGTGTGTGTGTGTGTGTGTGTGTGTGTGTGTGTGTGTGTGTGTATGTGGTTGTTTATATCTTTGTAAGAAGCCTAGAACGTTTAGAAGATTGCCTCCATTTTAGGGATGAAGAAATGAAGACTCAAGGAGGTTATATAACCTGTCAAAAGCCATCCAGTGCTCAAGTTCAGGCTTGTTTGACTCCAGTACCAATTCCACTTTTGTTGCTATGTGATCTGAATTGAATTTTATCTCATTTTTTATCTCATGGAATAATAGTTTATGAGCAGCTGTGATGTGGGCAGGCAGGAAGCAAAAGGAAGAAAGGGAGAAAGCATGACAATTTTCTAATAGAATAATCAATCTCTGAATCATTAAGACTTTAATAAAATGTTTTTTAATTGTTTATTTTTTTTAACCCTTACTCTACACAAGGCATGAAGTTACATTTCTAATTTTTACAAGTACTCTGACAGAGAGATATTATTTGATCCTATTGCACAGGTGGGGAGACTGAGACTCAGTAGTGTTAGGGAACATGCCCAGGGTCAAACAGCTGCCAAGATGCTGAAAAGAGATGTGGACCCACTGAGACTGGCCCTGAGGCCTCTGCTCTTACACAACGTCGCCTCTCAGAGTATATTTTCAAATTATATTTTGATCATACATATTTTAACTATCTCATCTCACAATGATGTGATGGGATTTGGTCTTTGAGAAGTCCCCCTGATAGTTTTTTATTTTTGTTTTTGTTTTTGTTTTTGTGTTTGTGTTTTAAATTAAGAGTTGAACAAAAATGGCTTGCTCACTCACTTCTTCAGAATATATTTTAATTGGATGCTGTTTGCCTTAAATGAACCAGCTTACCCATGGAGTTGGAAATGAAGTAGATGCAATTTCTAGAATCAACTGTAAATCTGAAAATCCCTTTAAGTATATAACCCATACTGGAAAACCAACAGCGGCTGTGTCAAAGTTAATGCCCCTGCCTCTCATAGCCCACCTATGGGAGAACCTCTGGAACAGAGGTGGCAGTGGCTTATACCACCAGGTAACTCTCTGACCACTGGCAAACCTACTTAAGGCAGCGATTTTGCTTCTTCACTTGTAAAATGAAGGGATTATGCTTGAGTGAGGCCTTGAAAGAAAGGTGGGGGAGGGGAAGCATGGTGCTACTTTCTTGTTCTGGCAATCGACAGTTGAAAGGCCTTATGGAGGGGCAAACGACTTACTTCTGGATAACATTTTGTCTTGGGGTTGTTTCCTTTAAAATAACTGATGTAATTGTGGTGTGGCCATTTTGAGCTTGTCTGTCAATACTGCCTGTCTGTGCCTGTCTCCCCCACAAGAAGATAAATTTCTCAGGGCAGAGATGCATCTTGTTTGCCTCTGTGTCTCTGCACTTAGCACTGAGCCTGGCACACACTCAGCCCTGATGAATCTTGCCGAACTGTGGGAATTGTAAATGTGAGCTGGAAGAAAGCTGAGACATGATCTGGCTCTGATATTGCACTTGAAGAACCAAGGCCCAGGGAGGCTGAGTGACTGCCCCAAGTTCCACAGTTGGCTAGTGAGGGGAAGGGTAACTGCTCTGAGCTTTGGCTTTCTTTTCTCTATGAACTTCCTATGCCTCAACTTTCTCATCTGCAAAATTGGAGCTAGACCATACTATCTGTGTCTGTTTAGGTATCTTTATTTATCATAGTGCCCCTATCTGGACAGGTGTTACAGCGTAAGTGCCAAGAATATGGGATCTAGGGCTAGTCTGCTGGGTTCTAAATTTGGTATCATCAATTTCTAAGTATGTAACCTCTTTGTACTTCAGTTTCATCCTCTATTCAACTGTAAAATGGAGGTAATTATCCTAGCTACCATATAGGACTGTTGTGAGGAGTAAATGTGTTAATTTATGTAAAGTGCTTAAAAGAGAACTTCAGTAAGTACTGTAAAGTGACCTATAGTACACACTGGATGTGTCAGCTACTGTCTACCTACTGTCTATGTAATGCATTCAGCTACTCAATATTTCTTTGAATACCTACTATGTGCCAAATGTATCCACAGTTAAGTGTTTTTTGTTTTTTTATAATTACTTGCATTCTTACTTTTATTACTTTTTTTTAAAGATTTTATTTATTTATTAGTTAGAGAGAGAGAGAGAGTGAGCGAGCACAGGCAGACAGAGAGGCAGGCAGAGGGAGAAGCAGGCTCCCTGCCGAGCAAGGAGCCCGATGTGGGACTCGATCCCAGAAAGTAGCTAGAGGCAATGCCCTTAAACTTGAGGTCATGGTCATTATAATTGCAGAAACACCATAAAATGCTTTGTATCATGGAAACACTGAAGAACAAGCTCATGGAGGAGGTAAATCTAGAGCCAATTAAACAAAGAGAAGGCTTTAAGCTAGACAAAGAACTGGGAAGAGCATTCAGGGCTAGAGAGAACAGATCAGAGACAGGAAAGGGAGAGACTCTAAGGTGTGTGTTAAGCAGCCAGTTGTTTTGGGTTCTAGTCTTTCAGCATGAGGCAGGAGTGGTGGAAGATGAGTCTAAAGAGGGAGAGAGTAGAGTGATCCTGTGTGGTCAGACCAACTAGCTTCAAATGGCCGTGGGGAGCCATGGATAGGTTGTAAGCAGAGGTATGATGTAAGGATCAATAATTTTTTTTTTAAAAGAAAGATCATTCTGATTTCAGTGTGGATGACAAATTGAGGTATGGTAAAAGTAGAGATCAGAAACCCAGTGAAGAAGGTGCCTCACTATTTTAAGGAAGGGCTGGTTGGATCATGGAAACAAGATGGAGATGGAGGGGAAATTCAGAAATATATAGAAGATGCCAACCTCAGGATTTGATGATTGATTGATGCACGGTGTGAGGATATGGGAAGAGTCAAATGGCCCCCAGGTTTTTCTTTAAGGTGTCTAAGGTGGATTTGAGTGGCATTATCTGAAAAGAGATTACCAGACAGAAATGGTCTCTGGGCTCATGGTGGGGTGGATAATAACTAACAAAATAGTGGAGCAGAGTTATAATAAATATGAGTAATATTGTATTTTATACTATGAGGATAAACAAAACCCTGTAAGGGCTCAGAAATCTCACAGAAGATAATAATATCAGGAATGTACTGATCAAGGGCTTACTTTGTGTGAAGAGCTGTTTTAAGAATTTTCCTTATATTAACTCATAGAATACTTATCATTGTGGCATTAGGGATATATGAGTAGTATCTTCATTTTATTGATGAGGGAGTTTCAGAGAGGTTAGGAGCACTTAATTAGTACATGGGGCCTAGGCCAAAGCAGACTGGATCCAGTCCTTTGTAAGGACATAATCCTTTGTAAGCACCAAAGGATTATATCTATCCCCATGGTGAAAGAGGTCAGGGATGATTTCACAGGGTAGATGGCATTTGAGCCAGGTTTTTAAGGAGGAGTGTAATTTTTAAAAAATTTACTTAAATTCACTTTAGTTAACTTGTACTGAGTTATTAGTTTCAGGGGTAGAATTTAGTTGTATATAACACCCAGTGCTCATTATATCAAGCATCTTCCTTAATGCCCACCACCCAATCATCCCATCCTCCCACTCACCTCCCCTCCATCAACCCTCAGTTTGTTTCTTATAGTTAAGAGTCTCTTATGGTTTGCTTCCCTCTCTGTTTGCATCTTACTTTATTTTTCCTTCCCTTCCCCTATGTTAATCTACTTTGTTTCTTAAATCCCACATGAGTGAAATCATATATTTGTCTTCCTCTGACTGACTTATTTCACTTAGCATAATACTGTCTAATTCCATCCATGTCATTTGGAAATGGTGAGGTTTCATTCTTTTTGTTGGCTGAGTAATGTTCCATTATATATATATATATATATATATATATACCACATCTTCTTTATCATTCATCTGTTGATGGACATCTGCACTCTTTCCATATTTTAGCTATTGTGGACACTGTTGCTATAAACACTGGGGGGCCGGTGCCACTTTGATCACTATGTTTGTATCCTTTGGATAAATACCTAATAGTGCAATTGCTGGGTTGTAGGATAGTTCTATTTTTAACTTTTCGAGGAAAATTCATACTGTTTTCCAGAGTTGCTGCACCAGTTTGCATTCCCACCAACAGTGTAAGAGGCTTTCCCCTTCTCTACATTCTCACCAACATCTGTTGATTCCTGTGTTAACTTTAGTCATTCCAACTGTTGTGAGGTGATATCTCATTGTGGCTTTGATTTGTGTTTCCCTGACGCCAAGTGATGTTGAACATCTTTCCATGTATCTGTTGGCCACTTGTATGTTCTCTTTGGAAAAATGTTTGTTGATGTCTTCTGCCCATTTCTTGACTGGATTTTTTTTTTTTGTATCGAGCTTGATAAGTTCTTTATAGATTTTGGACACTAGCCCTTTATGTGATAAGTCATTTGCAAGTATCTTCTCCCATTCCACGGGTTGCCTTTTAGTTTTGTTAACTGTTTCCTTTGTTGTATAAAAGCTTTTTATTCTGATGAAGTCCCAATAACTCATTTTTGCTTTTGTTTCCCTTGCCTTTGGAGACATGTTTAGCAGGAAATTGCTGTGGGCCAGGTCAAAGAGTTTGCTGCCAGAATTCTCCTCTAAAATTTTGATGGATTCCTGACTCACATGTAGGTCTTTCATCCATTTTGAGTTTATTTTTGTGTCTGGTGTAAGAAAGTGGTCCCGTTCCATTCTTCTCCACGTTACTGTCCAATTTTCCCAACACCATTTGTTGAAGAGACTATCTTTTTTTTCCCCATTGGATATTATTTCTCCTTTGTTGAAGATTAGTTGACCATAAAGTTGAGGGTCTGTTTCTAAGTCTCTGTTCTCTTCCATTGATCTATGTTTCTGTCTTTGTACCAGTACCATACTGTTTTGATGATTACAGCTTTGTAATATAGCTTGAAGTCTGAGGAGGAACATAATTTTTGAGCAGTAAAAGCCTGAGTTAGAATCAGAATCATGGCTCTCCTAAATCACTGATGGTGGATATGCCCTACATGAGGCAGACAGAACAGTCTCTTATACTTGTCTCTCTCTGCGTCAACAGGTCTCCTAAGGTTGTTGGACTAGCTGAGTTTCTCAGGGTGGGACAGGCCAACTCCATTGCTCTGAAAAAGGTTGCACACAGTGAAAGAGGCTTCTAATAAGTTTCTCCAAGTACTCAGCAGGTCAGTGCCCAATAGGCTATGATGTATGGGAAATGGTAGGCCTGGAAGCTGGAGGTCTGAGGAAGGTCTACTGGTTCTAGATATTTGACCTCAGACAAGTCCCTCACCTTTCTGAGCTGTTTTCTTCTCTGTAAGATGGGGAGCAAAATATCTACCTCCCAGGTAAAAATTCAGTGAAACACTGTGTGTTTGAAAGAACTTCATCTGCTGTAAAACATCACATAAATGTAAGATTTTATCTCTATTAACTGAAAATAAAGCAGAATCGTGTTATTGAAATAATGTCAAATACAGAAATAATTTTGTGTACTCTCTCCCTCTTCCAATTCCCTTCCAATTCCATTAATATTTGTGTTTTGGTTTCTATGTAGGAAAGAAAAATAAGTAGGTTTGATGGTGTTTTCTGTTCTCAGGAAAGGATTCATTTTTTTTAACGTTTGAAGCACCTTACATTGAGATCAATGGAATAGTAACTCAAATTTTGAGTTTACTTCTTATTTAGAGAAGTCTTCTTCAAGATACCAAATTAATCTATCAGGTGATTTAATGGTGATATTGTGTCAAAGCTGGCACCTAAGGATGTGGACTGACCAGTTTTGACTTTATGTCAAAGGTGTGATGGACTTAGCAAGAAACCTTTGAATGTAGAACATGAAAGAGTTTAGGGTAGTTAGAAAACAAGTTCCTTTTCTTCTTCACTGTTACATTTCTGACACAATGGTATGTTTAAGAAGACTCCTTTCCTTGCTGGTTCCAGTTTTTTGTTGTTGCCTTTTAAATTATGTGGGACTCATCTATCCATCCATTCATTCATTCATTTTGGTCCAGGAAAGTAAAGTGTTTGATGTATTTCTTAGATTCAAGAAGAGAACTGGGGGTAACCTGTCATTGTGTTCTTACCCTACATGCTATGCTCTTCACTCTGAGCAGAAGCAAGTCCAAAGGCTGAAGATAGATGACCTTATACAGCTTCTCTCCATAGCTTATTCTTAGGTCTAACGAACAATTCTTAGGTTAAGGAAGTTCTTCCTTGTGGTAGATTTAAATGGCACCCTTTGCAGCTTAGGACCAGTTTTGCTTCTTCATCCTCCCTGGAGGTGGAGAAAAACAGCTCAGTCACTGTCCTCAGGAATCAGCCTTCCTGGACTTGAATATAATTATGAAAGCAGCCCTCAGCTTATGCTTCTCAAGGCTAAGCAACCTAAATCCTTAGGTATAATTCTTCATTTCCATCTTCTTGAGTTTCTCTGAACCTTCTCCAAGTCTGCTCATTACCCTTAACTTCTATAGCCTAGAAATTTTCAAGAGAATCCAACTAGGGCTAACCAGTAGTGATCATCTGCTCATTCTTTAGTGAGCTAAAACATATTTATTGAGCTCCACATTTTAAATACTAGACCTCTGGGCAAACCACTGAGGGTATAGAGATAAGTAAAAACAGCATAATATAGCACTTAAGAGCCAGGTTCATATCATGGATCACTGCTTGCCAGCTGTATGACCTTGGGCATGTTGTTTAAACTCTATGTCTCAGTTCCCTCATGGGCAAGATGAGATAATGGTGGTATCTATCTCACAAGGTTGTTGTGAGGATTAAATAGATAAATACATGCAATATACTTGGAATAGTGGTTGACACATAGTTATGGCCATGTAACCGTTGGTTATACAAAATAAAAATTAAACAAGATGCAGACCCTGCCCTCGAGCTGTACCCATTCTAGTTGAAAGGATAAACTAATAAATAAGCATCTAATTACAATTTGGTATGTTCAGTACTTTAGCAACATGTGGGAAGGAAGTTCAGAGGACCAAGAAGAATTATGTCTCAGGGCATCAGGAATGGCTTCATGGTTCAAGGAAGGTAAACTGTTTGATATAATTCTTAAATCCACGTATCATTGACTTATAGGCTGAGAGAGACCTTGGGATGACATCTCATTGTTCACTTTCATCTTGCAGATCACTGAGTTGGATCTTAGAGGAAGAGTAAGGGATTTCTAGGTGGTGAAGAGGATGACAAGGCATTCTAGTCAGACAGAGCCTTATGAACAAAGAACTGAAAGAGTAAATGTTGGCACATGTTTGAAAACGATGAGTGGCTAGTTGTGTCATGGGCATGGTGGGAAATGAGGCTGGGAAGAGGGTTTTCCATCTGTGTGACATCAGATTGTGAATGGGGCTAGAGGCCTTTTATCCTTAAAGTTTATCCTTAAAAGTTTTATCCTTAAAGTTTGCTGTGTATAACCAGTGCCCTCATCTGCCTGGTCTAGGACAGCCAATTGTGCTTTTGCATGAATGAACAAATGCAAATAAATGAATCCAGGGATTTTACAGTTTTCAAATTTGGCTCAATTTCAAGCACCTCTTGGGAAAAGAATAGTTTGTGTAAAAACCCCAAAACCAATATGAGAAACAAATTCTCCCTGTGGTGTCTTTACCTTTTACGTTCAGCTTCTTGTACTCCTGTATGTCATTCCTGGCTGATTATTCTGATTGGGGCCTGGTGAACCTGTGGTGAATTTAAGATTTATATTTTTCCCTTCTTGAACTCCTTCTTGAGCAGTGACTTACACAGGTCACAGTGTACACTGATAACGGCTAAAGAACATTGACAATACGGAGGGCAGATTTTAAACGCAGGTTGAGGGAAAAAGGCAGGTCTTGAGCATCGAAAAAGACAAATATGTTTTACATCAAGTTCTCCTGTTGAAAAAAATGTCAAAAGAAGTGAGAAATACTCAAGTTGTAGCAGCTGGTTGAATGCAGTGATTCTCTCACTTAGGGCGCAAAAACCGCAATTTTCTATCTAATTCACTACTCAATCATTCCATGGCCCCTGTCTCAAGCTCAATTTAAGCTCAGTCCCCAGTACACAGAGCCCCTGTACAGTGTATAAAGAAATGACTAGCTGAAGGGACTGAGGGGAAGAAGGAGCCATGTGGCGACCCAGGGCTTGAGTTACCAAGTGGTCCTGGGATCACATGGCATCTCTCTCCAAGGCCTCTCAGAAAGTCTATGTAAAATAGGTCATTTCTCCTTTAGCCTTTAAATTCGATTATCACTAACTGATAGGATAATATGATCAGACATAGCCTGATGGTTCAAGTGCTTACCACATGTATTGGGGAAACAGACAAATTTACTGGAGACTCGGGGGTAGTGCCTGGATTGAAAGTTTGATGCCTCAAGGGCTTTGATTTGAAATGGAAACAGGCTGGCTCTGCAGAACTCTATTACTGTTGATGACTATTTGTCTTTTTCAGAGGAGTTAGGGTGAGCAATAAATATGACTGCTCTTTAGGGAGAGCGTCCTAGAAACGGTTAGATCTTTCCTTACACATGTCAATTGTATTTCAGTTTTCAAAGGCACTTTTCCATTTATACTCCTTTTTCAATCTCCCTAGAAGCCCTATGAAGGAAATGGCAGAAAGATTATTTTTACCAACTGTCAAATGAATAAACTAAGGGCTGATAGGTTAAGAGCCTTGCCAAACAGGACCAGGACTAGAACCTGAGTATAAAGTGCAATCCTGTGCTTGTGCATACAGATCAAGCTGCCTCTCTGTTTACCGGTCAAGGGTGTGCTTTCCTGAAGCTTGTAAAAAATTGCATTTTTAAATTAGTACCTAAGTAGATGAAATCAATTGTCCCTCTCCTAAAAAAGTGTGACATTTAAAGCTAAAAACTTTTATATAACTGCTTCTGAGGAAGAGCTTCACTCCCTAACACCAACAATGAAATTGTCTGGTGAAAAAGCAAGATGTTCATGTTTCTCCATGCTGATCATAATGCTTCAGGCATGGGCTTCGTGCAGTGGTGGGAGTCCAGCAGGGCTATTACACAGTCAGTAATCCAGGGTATGCTGCAGAAATACATAATTTTGCGTAACACTCTAAGAGACTTTATTTTCAGCATTGTTGAATTTCTTTTTTTTCACACTGGAAAAGGAGGCACACTATCTCCCGCAACTCAGCTTCTTGCCAAGATGCGACTTAAATAGCATGAATCACCTCCACCCCACCTTTTGGCTGGAGCAAAGTTTCAGTGAATCAAAGATCTGAATTAATGAGACCAAAATATTTTCTTGATAAATTTTTGGAAATTGAAATGACCAAGAGGTCACATGACCCAGATTTGTTATTTGTGTGGGAATAATAATAACCTCTTAGATGCCTCAGTCTTTGAAATATGTTCTTTTCCTTCGTAATTGATCTTGGTGTTCACACTTTGCTTGAGGAACTATGGAGAAGCATCCTGTGCTCTACTTTTCTTGCATCATTAATGTACTCTTCATGTGTGTGTTTCATTTGCCTAGAGTCAGAGGGCCCCTCTCTCTCCCATCTCCTTTCTCAACCAAAAACACAATACATTTTTTAAAAAATGCTTATCAACTCACACTTACTTAACATTCTAGAATGTATTTATAAGCTTGAGCTCTGAAGTCAAACCAACATGAGGTTGAATCCTGCTTTGCTATTGACTACTTGGATAACCTTGGATATACTTCTGCTGTAGAGCCTCCATTTCATCACCTTTAAAATGGGGTTACAATAGTAACTTTTTTCCTACGGTAATTACGAAAGTTAAAGGAAATAATCTACCAAAATCCCTTGGCAAAGTGCTTATCATATCAAAAGCACTGAATAAGGGGCACCTGGGTGGCTCAGTGGTTAAAGCCTCTGCCTTCGACTCAGGTCATGATTCCAGCGTCCTGGGATCGAGCCCCGCATTGGGCTCTCTGCTCAGCAGGGAGCCTGCTTCCCTTCCTCTCTCTGCCTGCCTCTCTGTCTACTTGTGGTCTCTGTCTGTCAAATAAATAAATAAAAATTTAAAAAAAAAGCACTGAGTAAAACTTAGCAATTATTACTCTTATTATAAAGGTATTTCTGTTAAGACCAGAATCATGATAATTCTGTTCATGATCCCATTCATGCCAATCAGCTAAGAAGTAAAATATAGAAAAAGATGATCAAAGATTATCATATTATCAGTTAAAATTATTGTTTATATAGTAAAGCAAATACATTTAGAAAAACTAAAAAAACTGTTAGAAAAAATGGGAGTTGAGTTAGTTGATTCCATATTAAACAAATATACAGAAATTAACAACTTTATGGCATAGTGGTGATAACCAGTTAGAAAATACAAAGGTAAAAATCATTCAATATAGTATCAAAATATGAGCAATCTAAGAATAAACTTATTGAGGGATAATGCACATTCTGTATGAAGAAAACAATAAAACCAACAGAAGACATAAAATAAAACTTGGTTGTATGAAAAAAAGTCTCATGTTCCTAGAAAGGAGCAATCAATATTGTCAACACTTTCATTCTTTTCAAATGAACGTACATATTCAATGTACTTTTAGTCAAAATAATATTGCTGCTATTGTTTTCTGGAAACTTGACCAAATGATATAAAGTTTATCTTGAACAATAAATAGAATGAAAGAGTTAAAAACTATTTAGGAAGACAAGTAGTAAAGCAGGCTTTTCTCAAGAAGATATTGTAATGTACTATACCGTTATGGTAATTGAAGCAAGATGCTCTGGAGGAAGAATCAACAGACAAATGGGGTTAAAATAAACCAGAAACAGACTCTAGTAAAAGTGAGGGTTTAGGTTGCGGATGTGGTCAAAGTTACACTACCTAACAGTTGAGGAGCTCACAATTATGCAGTAAATGATATTGAGTCACCTGATTGGGAGAAAATATTACAAATTAAATTCCACAGAGAAAGAGTAAAGTATAAAAAATCCCAAACATATAAATGAAAGAAGAAAATGTAAGGGAATATTTACCTAATCTTAGAATGAGGAAGCTTTTTAAGCATAAAGGAAAAGGTGATAATTTTGATTATGTAAAAATTTAAAAATTCTATGTCAGAGGTGTAATAAACAAACAAAAACTTAACAAATAATAAAGTTAAAAGAAAAACAACAAATCTGGCCTAAAAAGCTTGATTTCTTAACAAACTGAAAGTTCAGGGGCGCCTGGGTGGCTCAGTGGGTTAAAGCCTCTGCTTTCGGCTCAGGTCATGGTCCCAGGGTCCCAGGGCCCTGGGATCGGGCTCTCTGCTCAGCAGGGGGTCTGCTTCCCTCTCTCACTGCCTGCCTCTCTGCCTACTTGTAATCTCTGTCTGTCAAATAAATAAAATCTTAAAAAAAAAAGTCCTGGGGTACATCGGGCTCTCTGCTCTGCGGGAAGCCTGCTTCCCCCTCTCTCTGCCTGCCTCTCTGCCTACTTGTGATATGTCTGTCAAATAAACAAATAAAATCTAAAAAAAAAAAGTTCACACAAATAAGAAATAACTTAATGTTCCACTAGAAAAAAATGAATTTGGTCCATAAGCAATTAATAGGGACACATGTTATGGAAAAAAAAAAACAAACCCTAGTGTTTCAGCATAGAAATCCAAATCAAACAATAATGAAACACAAGGGGTAAAGATTTTGAGAAGTAGTCATGTTGATGATGATGTTGGTGATGATGTGATGAACTCTATGCACCTATTGCCTTTATCTTTTTAGGAGAAGGTATACATTATTACCAACTTTCTGGAATTTAACTAGATAACATGTATTAATAGCTTAAAAGTTTTAAAACTTGCTTTAATATGATTTTAGAACTAGATCTTAAGGATAATCAGAGACAAATATAAAACTTCTTGTGGGGGCACCTGGGTGGCTCAGTCAGTTAAGTGGCTGCCTTTGGCTCAGATCATGATCCCAGAGTCCTGGGATCTAGCACCACATCTGTCTTCTTGCTCAGTGGGGACCCTGCTACTCCCTGTCCCTCTGCCTGCTGCTGCCCCTGCATGTGCTCTCTCTCTTGCTATCTCTCTTTCCCCATCAAACAAGTAAATAAAATCTTAAAAAAAAACTTATTTTAAAAAGATTTTTATTTTGATGTTGTTTGTAAAAAAGTTTGACTCATCATAAATTTACAATTATAGGTTAATGGTTAGATGTACTATGATACAGCCATCAAAAATGGTGTTTTCAATATTTAATGTAGGAGAGAATACTTTTGATATGATATTAAGTGAAAATAATGGAAACTGTATTTTAGATTAACTAGGGAACCTGAAAACCAACAAAAGACAGGTAAGACATCAAAAAAGTATAAAAAAGTTTAAAACCCATAGGGCAAAAAGAATGATAGAGGAGATAACATTGGTGAAGAAATGTCAACTACACTGTGAAAACTCAAAAGAGAATAAACAAATGGTAACTGACTTGGCACAGTATTAAAATAATAGTGAAGCTTGTAAGGGAAGGAATCAACAAAAAGCAGATCGTTTTGCACTGCCAGATTCAGGAAATGCTTAGGAACTGGATGTGGCAGGTACCTTAGAAAGTGAGGGTGTGGAATGGAATAGAGAATAGGTAAGCAAGTGGGAAGTATGCAGAAAAGTGGCAGAAAGACCAGGTCCCTTCTCCCAGTAGACCAATGCAGAAACAGTTCACAACTAACAAAGCTGAGACAGAAAAGATCTGGATTTCAAATACCATGGAGGAACCAGTAATATACAATAATGAAAATGAGGAGATTTTAAGTGAAAGTTTGCATGCTGAGCAGTGAGACCCCAGTTCTTTCATCTTCTCCAAAGTGTTGGCAGCTTGCCATATTGTTTGTCAGAGAGGAGAGCAAAGGAGTCCTCTCTGGGGGATGAAAAAAGTCCAGGGGTCAGCCCAATAGAAAAGGCCTCCTATGAAAAGTTCAACTCTTCTCCATGTCACACTGGCTATGGCAGTAAATCCCACCACTTGTAACTCCTTCCCATAGTCCTGGAACTTCCAGTCAGCCTTGGATGGTTTACTCTTAAATGGAGCAGATGACCAGATATTATTGGAAGACCTATAATATGAAAGAGAGAGACTAAAACAAAACAAAAAATACTAGGAATAAATTAAGACAATGCAGAACAGGAAAAACAAAGCACATTTAAAAAACTCTAATTTATTTTGGAAAGTAAGACAATATATTGCATTCATGATACAGTATTGGACTACTGTGGGAAGAAACATTCAGAAAACCAGAATGGGCTCTTGGAAATTAAAAATACAAAAGCTGAAATTAAACTGAAGGGTTAGAAAACACATTTGAGAAAAATCCCTGAAGAATTAGGTAAAAAAGACAGAAAATAGGAAAGAAAAAAGCAACAACAACAAGAAAATTTGAGGAGCAACCTAGGAAGCCCAATATCCAAATAATAAGACTTTCCAAAAGAAATGCCAGATAAATTGAAAGACATAAGTTTACAGATAGAAGGGTCTACTCCCTTAATTCCAGAATAATGAGTGAAACACACACAGACATAGATATACACACACTTGGACACATGACTGAAATATTTCAGAACATTTGTAATAAACTTATTGAATGATTCCAGGAGGAAGAAGGCTAGATGCAAAGGACTGAGAATCAAATTAGGAAATACCACTTGTACCTAGAAGAGATTATTATTTTCAAAATGTTAACAGATTCTCAACCTAGAAGTCAATATTCTTCTGCTGCCTCTCACTGACATGGGAATAAAAATAGTAGGCATCTCATAGGATCAACTAGGATGACGAATGTAAAGTTGATAAAGTTTTGGAGCAGAGTAACATATTTCCAGATTATGAGGTCTTTACAAATTCTCAGAAAGTTACTAAAGAATGTGCTCCAGAAAAATAAGAGAGTAAACAAAGAAAGAAGATATGGCTTCCAGGAAATAAGCAGTCCAAACCCAAAGAGAGGCAACGCATATTCCTGACATGATGGAAAAAGAGAGCTCTAGGATGTCAGCTATGATGCATGCCTGAAGAAAAGCAAGCCCAAATCATAGCACAAGCATTAAGCACTCCCAGAGGGTTGTTTCTTGGAAAAAATGGAGCTGCACAGTTGTCTGATGTGAACATATTGAGAAGTATTTTTCAGCTTTATTGAACATATTATGAGGCATTTTTCAGCTCTGACACAGAGTTTGTCATTGAATAAAAAATAAATAAAAGATTAAGACAATTTTTTGAGTTCCAGGGAAAACAAAAAAAGTATCTATGAAAGAAAATTTAAAATAATTATGAAACACTATGTAGCTCTTCCGTGAACAAAACTTAAATAATTATAGTATCAGAAACATTATTTAATGAAAACTCTGAAATAACTCTATTTGGAAGAACAAAGGGAGGGGTCATGCATGTGAGAAAGTAGGAGTGGTGTAAGACCTTATCCTCCCCTTCCATATCTGCAAGTCAGTATATAAGATCTGGTGCAACAATGTGGTTAGACAGAGTGATTCAAGTTGGCTGGCTTTGTTGTTACTCGGGGTCTGCCTTTGAGGACTGATTTATCCACTGATGTGTTGTTTGATCTTGGGTGAACTGCTTCACCTGTCCAAGCTTTGGTCTTCTTATCAGCCAAATGGGAATAAGAAATAGTAGGCATCTCATAGGACTAAATCAGATGATGAATTTGAAAGGATGTACATAGTGCTTTGCTCATGGAGGAGCTTAAGACATGTTAATGGTTGTGGCAGCAGTGGAAGCATGGTTGTGAGGTAGAGAGCAGGGGGAGCAGTTGAAACCCATAACCCACTATAAATATTGTGCCTTCTGAACATATTTTTAATGCTAACATTATATTACATGGCTGTTGGGACCTATGAGATAAAAATGTTAGAGGGACATGGAGATATGTAGGGAAATTAGTCAAGATGGTGTGGTGCCAATTTTAGGTCTAATACCTGCCTTGGCAACCACTAGTGTGGGTTAAAACTGGCCCTTTCTCTGACAGGGGTATTTAACAACTGAAGAGTTCAGAACTAGTAGTTCTACTGGTAGTAGTAGTGATATATTACAAGGTTTGTTATGTTTCCCAGTTATCCAGAGTGGTTCATGGGACATCTCAGAATACAAAAGTGGGTTCAAGAATTATTGGAAAATACCATGGGTGACAGCTCTAAGAAGTTGTTAAGCAGAAGTGAGATGCTTGGCCTTAATCCCTGCCTTTAGAGGTGGCCCCGATGGAGGCACCTGTTAATTACACACTTTTTACAAGGAAGCAGAATGGACCACTATGTTGCTTGGTCTGCATTGTGAATCCCATTTGGCAATTTTCTTGTTTTTAAGAAACACAGAAGTTGCAGTACAGGGCATTTTCAAAACACAATGTATTTATTGTTTGATGATAAGCTCCGTTCTCTGATATATGAGGTGGAGATGGGCCCCTGTAAACCTAAAAGTTTCTGCAGACTGGGGAGTGTTTGTCTTTCCCTCTACGGAAATGCTGCATTTTTCTCTCACCTCTGGACTGCCACTTGGCTTCTGGGACTTGAAGGGAAGAGAGGGGATGCCTAGGTAACTCTGGAACAAAAAGCTGACATCTGTGAGGGGTACCCGGGGATCTTCCTTCCTTCTGCTTTCAGGGGAAACACTCTTGGCCACTTAGGGAATGTGGGAGCTTCCCATTCACAGTACTCTGTTCGTGCTTATGGTTCACATATTTGGGCAACTATTAGGGCACTGGGCAAATATTTTCAGTCAGTGGGAGTTACCCCAGAGAGAACACTTCATCCAGATTCCAGAGAATTCTGTGAAGGAATGAAACCTGATCTCACAGGAGGAAGATTCAAAGATGTAAGGAAGGAAAAGAGTCATGTGGAAGACAGGGTGTCTGTGGAGAAAGGTAGTAAAGAGAAGGAAACTCTAGGGAGAAGGCAGCATATTTCTCACTGCCAACCTGCAGATATAAATCTCTAATTATTGCCATTTGCAGATGAGGAAATGGAAGTTTGGAGAGGTGGGTTCTCTATAGGGCGTCCAAGCTCCCACAGGTAGCAGCAGGCAGGGTCTTCTCAGGGCTCTCTGGCCCCAAAGGCTATTGTATTCCTTCCTCCATGGGAGAGGAAAGTAAATTCCTTTCTCTTCCAGATATCTCCCAATTACTAGAAATCCTCTGTAGTAGCATCCTCCCTAACCAGCGTTTGCTGGGCCAATCCCTTTTACTTTTTGGTAACGATTTGCTTCTATGGAAGCCTCCATCTAGGCAAGGAGGAGGATCTGGGCATCTCCATGTCTCTCTTTGGGTGTGGTGCTGGATTCCCACTGGAGCCAGCCACCAAAGGATCTGAAGGCATCACAGCTCTTCCCTGCCCTTTCTCCTGCACCCCAACAGAGCCACAGTCTCCAAATTGAGACCACGGTTGGCCAGCAATTCCTCCTGATTGCTGATGAAGAGAGGCTATTTGAGTGCTTATCAGTACAGTGAAGAGCCCAAATGCTGGCTGTACCTCTTAGAACCTGCAAACACTTAACAATTACTCAACCTCTAGGTGTTGCCCCCAGTGTTTTCCTATCTGTAAAATGCTGACAATAACAGTAGCTGCGTCATTAGGGTTGTTGTGTGGAATAAGAAAATCACATCATCACCAGCATCATCATCCTCTCACTGCTACCCCCAAAGAGCCTGCACATAGTAGGTACTCAGGGCACATTGGCTCTTTTCTTCTGAGATTGGTTTCACCTGCTGAAAGTTTGGATTTGCAAGAATAAGGGTGATGAAAGGGAGGGGTCAGAGTTCAAGAGAAGGAAAGGCAGAAGTAAGAACAATGCTTGTGAGCCTAAGCTCCCTCCAAGCTTGATGTTTCCCTTGACTCCTGTGAGAATTCTACCCACCTCCCTCACACATAAAGACACACATGTACACATACATACACACGTCTTTCCATTTTTGTTATGGATAAAGTCTACCGCTCACCAAAATACCCTGAAATCTGTTTCTCCAAAAAAACTGAAAGTTTTCTGGATTACCTTCCTGTATTGAATGAAGGAAGACATCAGGGAACATTTTAAAAGATACCTGGACCTCCATGCTTGCAGCTTTTTTCCATACATCTCTTCCGTGCACCTGTAGCTGAACTTAAGTTTGTGACTCAGTGCGAATCAGTCATTGGGACTCTGAGTGCTTTAGGGAACTTCCACCCTATGACTTTCCTTTAGCCAGTCTCCCTTTAACCTGTGATACCCTGTGTGGCTGTGTGGTGCCGATGTTTCTACCTGATTTTGTCCCCTTGGTCCCAATGGGCCCTTCTAGGAGGCACTGAATGGTTCCACTTCTCTGAGCCAGGCTGTGTCATCATCAGCCTTATAAAATACCACACTTTTTCAGGCAATCATGGTTCAAAACGTTCAGGCTGCTTGAGGGTGCCTGGAGAGGTCTGCATGTGCATTTCAAGAAGGGTTGTTTAGAAATCTTTGATCATGGGTGCACAGAGCCTGGAGTCACCACTGAAAGGATGTTAGTGTCCTGGGGAAAATGGCTAAACCAGTAAGAATCATGTTTCTGTGTGTGTGTGTGTGTGTGTGTGTGTGTGTGTGTGTGTGTGTGTATTTGAATTCCTAATTTTCAGATTTATAAGAGCAAGTAATTATATCACCAATTAAATTAGTGGAAAAAATCTATAAAACTAAAGAAACACTATTGTTGTTGAATAATATATGTACATAAAACTGGAGCAGTTCACAAATGCAGAATTCTAATGTTATATTAGATGGTGGGAATTGCAAAGCCTGCATTCCTATTTCCGTTACAGCTCTGTTTCCTTTCAGCTGGAGGAAATGTTTCCCTTAACAAAAACCTCTAATGCTTTATTTTAGCCTAGAGGGATAAATCTCATACAAGATCTGTTTTAAATGATTTTTGGGGGGTTTTGGAGAAATAAAAGATTTTTATTTTAATCTCTCTCTTTTTTTTTTTTTTTTCTGGGAGGACTCAAACATAAATGAACTTTGAAAGTTGAAACTTTCCACCTGCCTGGCTCCCATTGAGGAGTCTGCTTATGAGCTGAGAATTGTTCATAGAGAAAATGAGAGAATAGAAAGGAGACAGAAATATGGAATCTGGCATTGGATGACAATTTAGGATCATTCAGCCCCATGTGATCCTCTCAGTGACCCTTGGAAAATGTATATAAAATCAATGAACATGTCTAAAATTCAGTAGTAGATCTAGATCTGTCAATCAAGCTATCAATTGGACGTAATCTAAAGCCCCCTCTAACTTCACCTAAAAGTTTTAAAATCAAAATGATATATGCTTATAATAGTTCCTTTGAAAAGTCAAATGGTTCAAAAGGACTTTTAATGAAAACCAGTTGGCCCACTTCTCCTCACTTTGAGCCCTATTCCTTAAGGGCAGATATTATTGCCCCTTGCAGATTCCCAGGCCAAAACAAAACAAAACAAAACAAAACTAAAATTAATATACTCTGACCAAATACTGCTATTTAATTCTTCCAGTTGTCATATGATGCAGAATAACTAATTAGATGAGTGAGCTATCTTCGGAGAATTAGAGTATGTGAAGATGGAAAAGCTCCTCATGATCTAAACTAGCCCAACCTAACTGTAAATGAAGAAAGTCGAGAGAGGTGCTGTGACTTGTCCAAGGTCAAACGGTTAGTTTATGACACTCTACAAAATAAAACGGGTGTGATACCCTTTCCCCTCCATCATACTGCTGCTCAGGATGTGTTTTGACACGATTCAGGCACCTCCTGAATAGGGTTCTGATACACTAGATCCCTTCTTTAGATAGATAGATGATTTTAAAATGCTATTTAATGTGAATGCAATGGCAATGATGCATTTGTTATTTAGAAAATCCTGCAGATTATAATGTGCCTGTAAAAAAAAATCACAATGTACCTGCAAAATTGACCTAGTTTGGCAGGAAAAAAAAAGAAATAGGTAAATTAGAACAGGAAAAATAAAGCATTATTGATAGAGAACTATGTAACATTAGAAAGTATAATTGGTAGCTTTCCAATGTTAATATTGGGTTCTAGTAATGTCTTTCCATACTTGATGTTTCCTTCAGTTTCTCATTAGCCATGGAAACAGAGTACTTATGGTTGAGGAATTATGGAAGATAACGTAGTAGCAAGATAGCAGAACTCTGACAATATAAAGACTGAGGAAATAAAAAGTAGAATTTGGGGTGTGTGTGTGTGGTAGGGGGAGCTGTGTATGCACATGGAGGTGATGATTGTAAATCAGAGGCAAGAATGTTCTGGAATTCTAGGGAACATCTTTTTTTTTTAATTTAAGCTTTTTTATTTAAACATATAATGTAACCCCACCACCCTCTCCCAAACCCTCTCCCCCGCCCACCCCCCTCAGTTTGTTTTATGACATTAAGAGTCTCTTTTGGTTTGTCTCCCTTCCGATCTCTAGGGAACATCTTTAACAGAGGTTGACACATCTGAAATCTAGTCTTAAGGTCAGAAGGAGTTTGACCAGGGAGCACCAAGGCCAGTTAGGTCAGTTTCATAAACTGAAAGAAAACATAATTGGCCTAGACACAAGGGTTGGCAAAATTATTCCTGTAGAAGACCAGAGGATGAATATTTTGGGCTCTGTCCAGCCATAAGTTCTCTGTTGAAATTATTCAACTCTGCTGTGGAAGCACAAAAGTGACCACTGACAACATGTGAACAAATGCTCGTAGCTGTTGTCTAAGGAAACCTTATTTATGGTTACAGAAACTTGAATTTTATATCTGTTTCATATGTCACAGAAAATTCTTTCAATATTGTTTTCAACCACTTAAATATAGGAAAACCATGCTTTGTGCATGGGATGCATAGTACCAGGCGGGCAGCTGGATTTGGCCCACAGGTTATAGTTTGCTCACCACTGGACTAGCCAAGCAAAGGGTTAGGGTCTATTACTTAAGAAATGATTCTGCTGATGGGGCACCTTGGTGGCTCAGTGGGTTAAAGCCTCTGCCTTCAGCTCAGGTCATGATCCAGGGACCTGGGATAGAGCCCCACATCGGGCTCTCTGCTCAGCAGGGAGCCTGCTCCCCTTCCTCTCTCTGCCTGCCTCTCTGCCTATTTGTGGTCTCTGTCAAATAAATAAATAAAATCTTTAAAAAAAAAAAGATTCTGCTGTCCCAGCAAACAAGTGGCAGAAGGGAACTGCCACTTTTCTTTCTCCCTAATTTTGTGGTTTCTGGAATCTAAGTACTCTCTGTTTTGCTTTGTTTTCCATAGACCAGCGGTCTTGACAGAAGACAGAGTAAGGTCTGTGTGTGATCTTTTCACTCTAATAGCCCATTTCCTGATCCACAAAACACTCCAGTGGATAAAACAAAGAGGGTTCTTTACTGCATTGTACGGACCATTTGCTGAACAGGTTTGCCATCATGCCAAAGGTATAGCACTTCTAAAGATTTTTGCTCTTCTGAAGTACATTCTGCATTCAGATAGCTCTGTGTAGGGTGCTCACCAGTGGGGAAACCCTGCCTCCTGTACTTTGGGTTTTGACTTCCTCCATACATCAGAGGGCCTCTACTTTGCCAGCAAACCCCAGAAGTGCACTCAGTGAAGAGTGTCGGCTACATTCCTCACTGGTCACTGACATCCCTCACTTGTACTTAGTCTAATTCACATTTCAAATCCCTATACTTTTGTTTGATTGCTGGCCCTGTTTGTGACAGTAGTACCATATACTAATGCTTTCAAGGGACAAGTTTCTTCCTTACAAAAACTCTGATTCAGATGGCAAAGTGAATTCAGGGAAGTCACACAGGTAGATAGTGGTGGAACTATGGCTTGAAGACAAACCGGACTCCAGGTGCATCATTCCTTCTCTTCAGTCATGCAGCTTACCTCTAGTTCAGAGTTTATAGGGCTTGGGATCTAAACTAACTTGTAAACTTTCATTTGATGAGGTCAATTATTCTTAAAATTTATTGCCAGTGGAGAGTGTTTATGCATTTTATTAATGTGTTTGCTTCCTCCTAAGCAAAAGTCATTGACTTGAGTGTAGGAGGGCATCTTATGCTTTAGAGAGTGAAAAATGAATACCCACATTCAAATTTTTTGAGCAATTAGCTCCTTTTCTTCTGTTGACCTGGGGATTATTACTTTTGGACATTGAAAAAAATAGATACTTAAAGAAACAAGAGAATTTAAATAAAAGATTAGAGCCTAACTTGAAAATTAAGTTCCTCAGAATCTCTAGGATGAATAAAGATATGTACAAATTCCTTCTACCTGAATTGATTTATAAATTACTTGATTTCCTTCCAAACATGTATTTATTCCACAGGTGGATGCTGATAGTATTTCCTTATTCTTTATTTTGCCAGCCTGTTTGGAAAACTTACACCCTTAGAAATGCCTTGGCAAATTACTGGGGAAGACAAGATATGATTATTGGTTTAAGAAACATGCAAGGTTGTTGGCAAAAAAAAAAAAAGACAGGAAAGCTTGGAAAAATCCAATTATAATACAAAACTATATGGCTAGTGCCAACATGAAACACAGATATGTTAAATTGGAAAGGATTTCAAAGAAGGAACATGTCAATGTAGACTCAATGTCTAGAAAAGACTTCATGAAAAAGCACAGGTTTGACTTAAGCCCCAGGAATGGACAGGATTGGAATAGACAGAAGAAATCAATATTTCCTGAGTGTGTACTGTGCTGGGCACTGAAGTTAGTCATTTAATCTTTACCAAACATCAGTATTACCATATCCACTCTGAAATTGAGGAAACCAAGGTACCCAAGAGAAGTAGGATAGCTCAGTAGTTAAGATTTCCTGGGGTTGGCTCTAGGCCTGATCATTAACTAGCCATGTGGTTGCATGCAAGACACGGAATCTTTCTTTTCTATAGTTTCTTTCTTTGAAAAATGGAGATCAGAGGATATGAGGGCTACCTGGCTGCTACATCTTTCACTTTGTTGGTCACCAGGGTGGGTTCAGTTCATCTGCCTAACTAGGTGGGTGCCCCCTTCCTCCCTCACTGTTCCATGTGTGTCCCTCCCAAAGCTGTATGCTCAGTTGAAGAGTATGACTTTCCTTGATAGAGGAGGACTGTTCTTCGGTCAGGGGTATATGAGTAGCTGCACTCCCTTGCTAAACCCTCCAGATAAGCTCTCAAGGTCCTTCTGTAGGAGAACATAGGGCAGTCAAGATTGCAAGACTCCAAACAGATCCAAATGAGGTGCTGCATGTGGCAGTGGCGGGGGTGGGGGGGGGGAAGATCACAATAGTACTTCCTTGTAGTGTTCGTATGAAATTTAAATAGATTAATGCATGTCAAGTGCCTGGCACATACTAAATTCTCAATAGATGCCAGGTATGGTTATTTCTATCATCACCAAGCACCTTGCCCAGTAGCAAGGCTGAGATTGGAATATAGATCTGATCCTAACTCTGCACTTATTTCAGTACTGCCCAGTTGTAAAAGGGGTCATGGTGGATCCAACACCAGCAGAAGCTGGGGTACAGAATGAGGTACCATAAAGGCACCATCAGGGTCCATGGGGAGAGTGTCATGATGAAGAAGATGATGTGGGGTGATGAGGTGCATGAGGAAAAGTTGGTGGGGGAGGTACTAGTGTTACCCTTCAGGGCAGGATACACTGCTCACTTAAGCTCTTTGGCCAGGCTATGACCAGGTACACATTACTACATACCTTTTCCTATGATTTCAGTTCAGGCCAGGTCTGTGAATGCTGTTCTGATATCATATTCCTCTTATGGTATACAAACATGTGTACATATATGCACACACCATGGTGCTGAGCATAATGTCCAAATCCTAAATCTCATAGAGGTGAAGCCATACATACCTCTCGTCTTGGCTCTTGTCCCCCCACCGTGTTCTGGTCATACAGAATTAATTTACAATTCCCCAAAGCCCACTGGAATGTGGGCCCTGGGAAGGCAAGACCATGACCATCGCACCCCACTGTCACCCTCCCACCTAGGGTGCTGCCTAGTACATAGTAGGTGCTCACTGAATGGTAAAAAAGTAAAGGGATGTGAGGGTTCTTTCACACCTCTGGACTTTGGCATGTACCGTTCCTTCTGACTGGAACAGTTTTCCCCACCTTCTGGTTGCTTGTCAGTTTTGTTTGTGACCACTTCCAGAAGGCACATCCTGCTTCTTTACTCCTAGTTATTCCTTCCCTGGCATTTATCACATGCCCTGTAATTCCTTCTTTGTTGGCCTGTCCATGTCATTAAACTCTAGCTTCCAGGAGAGTAAAAGAGAGGTTTTCTCAGTGAGGCACCTCACACCCCGTGCCTAGGCGTGTGTCAGACCTGCAGGAGGGCCTAGGACTTGTCTGTGAACACGAGTGTGCACACCACGTGCACACGCACACATGTCCTCCCAGGAGCTGTTCTGTTCTGGCCCCTCCGGGAGAGTGAGTCACTGAGGTAAGTACCAGGTGACTCAGGACGGTGGCAGATGTCTCTCTCCTCCTTTTCTGGCAGTGGGGGAAGCACGGCTCAGCCTCCACAGTTACTCTGGCAGTCGAAATTCAGAGAAATGAGCAGCTGACAGCAGAAACGGAGTGCCTGAGCCTGGAAGTCCGTAATCAGCCTTGGGACTTTTAATGAGTGTTCTCCAGAGCAGAGTCGCTAACAAACCATCCTGGACTCCCTTGATCAGTTTAATTGGAGGACAGACGGTCTTAAACATTTTAAAAAGCTGACAGAAGGATCTAATTCCCAAGGCTTTCCCTCTAGCTAAACGTGTGCTTCCGGAGCTCACTTTCTTGGACACGTGCAAGGCTTGCATTTTGACCTTTAGTGGATTCTAGAGCACTGTGTTCCTGGCTCTGTTTCTGAGCATGATTTTTATTTTGTCCTTCTGAGCACCTACAGACTGATACCCAAATTCTCCATTAATTCTGAGGTCTTGCTATTGGAAATATATTTGAGAGAGGGATCACTTTAGGGACATTTTGATGCCTGTGTGTGCCACAGATTTCATTTATCTGTTTTCATAAGGCATATTGAAAGCTAACTGTCTTTTTACTCCTGGACTATTTAGGAATCACTATAGAATTTCTTAGTAATTGAGATGCTCCTTTGCATTAGATGTGTTTTGTTTTTTTCTTAACAAATTAAAATACTCAGAAAATTGAATTTTTGTATTAATAGTATGTATTATAGAAGCTGATAAATGTGAGATTAATGGCCAAAAAGAGACATTTCAGATGGATAATTTAGATTTTTATCATTTATTAATCATGGAAAATAAACCTGCTGTATAAGTAATTTTAGTTTTATCAAGAAGATAAATTGTTCTGGCTAATGAACGTATAGATATTCTATGCCAAAGGCATTTGGAGTAATCTGTTAATCATTTAACTGTGTCAGGGCATATGCTATGTCTTCATAAAGCAATTAAAACACATAACTTTCTCGGCTGAAATGCGTGTTGGCCTTCACTGCCTAAAGCAAATTAAAATGGCATTTGTCTTAGACTAGGTTTTGGTGGCACAATATCCAGAGGCAAGAAGCATGAGAGGCTATAGATGTCATGGCAAAGAAAGACTAGTTCAATCTCTCATTCTCGGGGTAAGGTTGCAAATCACTCCCAGAGTGGAGCTGTGCTAATGAGGAAGGACTTTCTGGCTCCCAAGTACCTATCACAGTGGATAGGTTCTTGGCGGAAAATCTCAGGGGACCTTTTCCTCTCCCAGTGCCTGGGGATTTACATCTGTAGCTCCCATTAGCACTAATGGGTGCTCCCCGCATACAAACAGTCCTCTCACTGATGGAGGAACAGACCCCTGAATAATACTCTCACTCCATTTATCTGAGTTGGACAGAGGGCTGCATTAACAGGGCTTTGATAGCATTGTGGTGCCATTATGCTAATAGAGATTTGTGTCAGCTCCTTCTTAGAGGGTCATAATTCTACTTTTAAAACTCTGTTTTGACTGAAACACATTTTAAAATATTAATATTCTTTTCTCCCCCCCCCCTTGCAAACTAACAATCACCCCCTCCCACCACCATGCACAAAAATAAATGGCCATTTTATTCACTTGGCAATAGTTTGTGGATGGCGATTTTCACTCCACTATGTTCTCCAGACATCTTTCCACCTGACTTGCTCGGAGCACAGGGTTCAGCTTCAATCAGCTTTCTTTGTGTGGCTCTTGTCAATAATGAGTCTTAGAGGACCCACACGAGGGAGGTGTGCAGCTGAGAGCTTCCGTTAGCACCTGAGGAGACCAACAGCAAAGAGAGGAGTAGGTTGAGATTTTGTGGCGCCTGGAGGCTGAAGCCCACTTGCACTGGAAATCAGATTTCTGATTCCCAGGGTTGGTAAACATCTAGTATCCCACAGGCAAGATCTGCCTCCCAGAGCTTGTGAGAAGGAACAGAGGGCAAGCATTTCTACTTGGGTTTCCATCACGGTGCAACAGACGTGGCACACAGTGGCTTCTCAGTAAATGAACGAACAGGAGTAGGAATGGACCTGTAAGCTTGATGTTGGCTTTTATCCTTTTCCTCTTCAGGTCTCAGCTTCCTTACCTGGAAATTAGGGAAGGCAATCTACTTGACTTCATAGTGTCTTCCTGAGGAGTCATGGAGTTAAGTTATAGGAAGGTTCTAGGTCAAGACGTAACCTAGAGGTAGCACTCAGTAGGGTTTCTGGTTGGGGCAGTTCTTCCCTTCCGTATTTCTTCCTCATGTGGGGGGCCATTCTCAACAGGGACAAACTAGCACTAACATAAAATGACCTACCAGTCATCCAACAGAAGCAAAATACAGATTCCAGTAAATGTATGTATTTTCTTAGCCACACTGAGGGCATGGCAAAACAGAACAAGCTGGGCTTCACTGGGATTTGGGGGGATCACTTCATCTATGTTAGGTAGGCATTAGAGGTGACCAGCTAAAAAATCAGAATACCAAGGCTACTGTTGATCAGAATTTGAATGAAGGATATGATAAAACTATGGGGTCTTTCTAATGTCTGCACTGCTAAATTAACTGCCTACCCTGATACTGGCAGAGAAAGACTCCTGCATGGGGGAGCAGAGGTAGATAGGCAAGTCCTAATGAGAGGACCCAGAAGCTACCCAAGTTTTGTTCCTTCTTCCAAACTGTCAATCAAGTAAAAGTCCCTTCTCCCACCTTGGAGAAGAGAGGCATGGAGTGGAGGGAAGCCAATGGTGTTGCATTAAATTG
The DNA here is from genome assembly GCA_003697995.1 of Taxidea taxus jeffersonii. NCBI lineage: Eukaryota > Metazoa > Chordata > Mammalia > Carnivora > Mustelidae > Taxidea > Taxidea taxus. The sequence goes on from ML111783.1 coordinate 114,680, forward strand.
CATCTTCCCCCATAAAAACAAGGCAGGTGGGGAATAAATATTTTCCTTAAACAGTTTGCATGAATTCATTCTTTAAAGAGTTTAGTGTACAACTTTCTTAAGGATGTGCTAGGGCAAAGCTCCCCAACCTTTATGTTCTCAAGAGATAATCTTTATTTTTCCTTATTTTTTTTTAGCTCCAACATCCACTAATCTATATTGTATGGGAGGTCCATGACAGGCAGTTATGAAAGGGAAAGGTAGAATGGGTAATGATTTTATAGTGAGCGAGATGCATGTGTTGGCACTTTAAAGTCCAGAAAAGACAGTGTTTTATGTAGATGGAATCTGAAAATAAAGAAGTTATAGAGGGCATTTCGAAGAAGAAGCGTGTTACAGTAGGACGAGGACAAGGCGGGGGGGTGTGCACATGAGGAAGGACAGCTGCCTCGTGTGCATGTATATGAATATCCTGAGTGGATTGTCATCACATTTACTGGTAGAGATTCTCCCACATCTTCTCTAAACCTTGGCTTCTTCCCTCTGTTCCTTGACAGCTCTAACCAGGTCTGATTGTCCTGGCTTGGGACAGCTCTGACTCCCAAGCCTAGAGAATGAGGCGAAGGGTCATTTCCATCCCCTCCCCTCCTTGACTCTTTCCCTTGTGCCTCTGGTCCCCAGCCCAGGCAAGGGAACTACTGCAACCAACAGTGGACTCATCATCCCTCAGCCCTGTAGTGTAGAGGCTCCCCACTGGTTCTCTCCCCTCAGCCATTCTCCGAAGACCCTCCAGACATGTCAAGAATGAGTGATCACTGACTTGTTATTGAGCCAGGGCATTACCTTGTAACTACCTCTTCCCCTCCTTTCTTATTTCCAAAATTATCTTTTTGGCTTTTTGTTCTTATTGGATTCTTTTTTCAAGTTTTTATCCCAAAATAAAATCAGCTTCTTTTCTGGTCACGGAGGTCTGTGCACAGCAGTCTTTGCTACTTTTTGGTGCTTGGGCGCCTGGAAAGCCTCTCCTGGGAGGGAAAGGAGGGAGGAGGGGTGCTGCTTGGGCAGTTCGGATGTGGGCATCTGGCCAGCTCCGGAAGGCTGGCCCACTCCAGAGTCGCGAACACAGATTCCCTGCTGAGTAGCATGTTGATGCCAGCAGACTGCCAGGCGGGCCCCCTGATGTTTGTAATACACAGATCCATATCAGCGTTATGAAGTTCCATATTAATATGATGCTAAATAGGGATTCCGATGCTGGCAAGAGGGGGATGGGGAAGCATTGAACGAGGTCACCAGTAAAAATGAAAGCCCCGGGATTGGAATAGCAGCAGACTTGCAGGTGACTGTCGAGATGCATTAGCAGTAGGGGGAAGCTCGAACAGCATCTGCCTGCATTATTCTTGGTTCCAGCCCAGTGCCCCCTCTCTCCTCTTTCTCATTGAATTTGATGCTTTATGGAAGCTGCAACGTCATAAAAATAACACTCTGCTGCATCCTTCACCCCGGGATCTCAAAGCCCTCTACGGACATTAATATTTATTGCTAGGAACCTAGGATGTCGGTTGAGAAATATTATCCCAATTTTACAGATGAGGAACTTGAGATTGGGCAGTTAAGTGACTTGGCAGAAGTCACTCCTACCTACTGAGTGGTGGGGCCATGCCCTGGGCCAGATCCCAGAAAAGTATTCTGAGCCCTTGGCAGAATGGGAGGATGCCCTTTTTTTAAATGGAAGAAAACAGAGTGTGCCCTGATCAAGCTGGAGGAAGGCAGGAGGAAGGCCCTCTTGTCAGTCTTGAGGGAGTTGGCTATGGTGGCCTGTTTAGTTTTTTACTTCTCTGCTAACCTTGCCTATTAAATCTGCCAGTTCAAAATCTGTGGCTGGGGTGGAGTGGACAGTTTCAGTTATAGAACTTTCAGGAAGTATGGGAGGGTCCACTTGCCAGAAGGATGTCTAAAATGGTCAAGAAGAAAGGGAACTTGCTGCAGAAAGGCCACATAAACCCTCTTGGTCTGGAAAGATGAAGGCCGGAAGGAGAATGTCATGTAACTTGATGGAGTCTTGGGAATTTGGGGGAAGGGTAGACAATTGGTCCAGGATTCTAGAACTATGGGCTTTTTTTTTTTTCTTTACTTTGCATTGTTCAAGAGGAATAAAGGGTTGCTTTGCATTTTCCTGTGTAAACGTGGGAACTTCTGTCTCTGGAAAAATACATAGATTTTCAAAAGTGGTTTAGAGACATTTATAGATGAAGGATCCATTTTGAAGGCACATACCTGACTATTTGGGTTGATACCAGGAGACAATGCTGCAGTTTTAGCTTCCAGCAATTAGTGTCTGGCTACAGAAGGAAACTGGGATAGTGGGTGGAATGGTGCTTTACTAAGCATTTGCTAAGCATTTGTCAAGCTCTGACGATGGGCCATAGACTGTGTGGCACCAAGGATATATAGCTGCATTGAACAGAGCTTCTGCCTGGCCAATGGGAGCCCCCAGGCTAGTTGGGGGAGGCAGACATGCAAATGAATAATTATGGAGTTGTGAGATGAGCTGCTGCGGAGACTGGTACACTGTGCTGTGGGAGTGTGGAGAAAAAGGTGATTCATGTCAGAGAAATTCGACTTGCAGATTATATTCTTCCCAAACTGGCTTTGATGAGGCTGGCACATTTTACCTATTAGGAATTGGATGGTGACCACCTGGTTCATTTTATGGGTAAACAAAAACTGTTCTGAAACACTTGATCTAGTTGAATGTTATAGTCACGTCCTATGGAATTTTAGGAGGTGTCAAGAGCCTCCTGCAGGCATGAGAAGAGTGTCATTTTTACCTGTACCACATCTTGGGTACCATTATAGGGGAAAACATTAACATTGCTCTGTTAGGGCCAAGTCCCGCTGTTTCCTTACTTCTTAGGTTTTTATCAGTAGTATTAGAACAAAATCTCAGGATTGAGTTTGCAAAGGGCTTTGTTTATTGCTTGGAGTTTAAATAGATAGGCTAGGTTTTGTGATGTGGTGTATCATTTGGTAGGGTTCAGGTTCCTCTGTGTCAATGCCTTGACCAGACCTGCTGTAACTATGGTTGCTTCTTCTCATAAAGTGCCTGAAGAAGATTATATGGATGACAAAGGAAAGTAAACTATATTAAATCAATCACTGAGACTATGCCTCTCCACCAAACTCTGCAGAACCCAAGCTCTGGTCAGCTGGCTGGGCTGAGAGCAGGTGGTTGAGGACACCTGTACTCATGCTGGGGAGACCCAAATGGCCTCCTTTCCTTTGGTTTCTATTTCAGCTCTAAGCCTGTCCTCAGTGCCATATGTGAGCATGAATTTAGAGCAACAGTCCAGAGAGAAAGGCCAGAGAGACCAGGATGCCCAAGAACCTGGATCCAAAGAGACCACAGCAAACTGACTCAACAGCTTGAAGTCTCTCTCTTCATCATACCCTCCCACAGTACCATGGCTTAATATACAGTTTTTCTCCTAGTCCTGATTCGTATTTGGAGGAGATGCAAGCGCATTGATGCATAACGATTTATTGTGTTGAAGACAGGTCTTGGTGGTTGCAGGGATAGGGGATCTTCATCTTCCTTTTGTGGTTGTGTGAGCCCAGGGGAAATAGAAATGGGAAGGTTGTTGTCATAAATTGTGTACAGTTACTAAGACACTTGCCCAGCATTCCTTTTGGCCAAAGTTGCTTAGTTCAGTGTGTACAGCCTCTCCCAAGATCCAGTCATTGGGCCAACACTGGATCTCAGCCAAGTGGCTGTTTTTCAGCACTGTGAACCCAACCAACTTCACCCATTTAAGACTAGAACAGTGAAAATTGGGTTAGTTTATTGAGAAAGTTTATCAGCACCCTGTGAGCATAGTAGTTAAGAGTGGATACTAGACAGAGGTGGCTCTGGATCGAATCCCTGTGTGATATTTGGCATATCCTGTAACTCTTAATCCTCCTTTTTTTTCATTTTTTTTTTTTAGAAAAAATAAGGAAGTTTGTGCCATGAGGATAATAATGAGAGTTGTGGAGATTAAAATAATAATATCATGTAAAATATTTAACACTGTACAGGCAAAGTAGTAGGTCATTTCATGTCCTCATCTGTAAAATAGGGTTAAATATTATACTAATCTCACAGAACTTTTGTTAGGATTAAATGGGTTAATCCATATAAAATGCTGGCATGTAGTGTTCACACATCAATTTTTTAAAAATTTAATATATGCTCATTGCTATTATGTTTATACATTTACATAAACATTTCCAGGGAAGACTTCATGAAATACCGCCCTTTCCCCCTCATCCAGCAAAAAAGAAAGACTTGATTTGAAAAATCCAAACGGCCAGAGCATTTTAATCAACTCACAATCTGAAAGAATTTTGGTAAAAATCCTTTTTTAAAAATAACATCTTTCTCCAATCTTAGAAAGGCTTAAATATTAAAATGCAGTGCCTGGGTGCTTTTGTTTTATAGTGATTTTTTTGGTTTTGTTTTTGTTGTTCCGCAAAAGTACTTTTAAAAATAGCACAGCCCAGTATTAGACAAATGTTTATCCGATTATATAGGCACATCAACCAAGAGAACATAATAAGGTAGAGTTACTAGAAATTCTAAACGTGAATAACAGGCATATTAAAATGAATGAAAAATTATAGGTATTACTGCAGTAAGCTGCTTGTAATATTCTTTAACGGCATATATTTCCTGAAATTGTGCTCTGTAGTGGTTTGCTTGCAAAATGAAAAAAAGCTGGTTTCCAAGGTCTGCTTGTGTGGTGCTATGCATAACCAGCACCGGCTTCAAACTTTTGTGTTTATTTATAGTATCCTTTTTTGTTTGTTTGTTTGTTTGTTTTTTGAACTTTCTGGGCTTTAGTCATGTGAAGTTCACTCCTTCTTGATTTGGATCTTCAGAGCTTAGAGCCATGTGCTGCTGGTCAGCTTAAGAGTCTGGAAAAAATAGCTTTGTGATGAACCGTTCTGGAAGGCAGGTGTTAAGTGCTCGCTGGTGCCTGGGGCAGAGTCCCTGGTGCTGTTGTATGAGATGGGTGGTGGGGGGGTGGAGGTGCAGAGAGGCCATTCCCAAACTGACTCCTTCCTGAGGAGGGTCCTGAGAGATGGGGTCCCAAGTAGCTTTGGGATTTCTGTGGCTTTGAAGGAAATAATTATTTTAGGCTGTGGTGCCCTAGATTTTGGTGGCTTCTGGGAACACACCATGGAGAAAAGGGATCCTTGTAATAGGGGTTGGAGAAAGCTGGGGACACCAGGGGAGGGTGGGAGGACAGTCCTCGCATGGGGCACCAAACCTAGATTGTGAGTGTGCTTGGAAGACTGCTGGTCTTTGGCCGTTGTTCTGCATTGGGGGTTGTCTCAAAGATGCTGTTCTACTTTTTGGAGAAGAGAACCCTGTCAGGAGTGTGTGACGGTTGGCCATGGCTATACCTGGGACAGGCACCTGGAAACTGGAGAGGGATGAGCATGGGTACAGAGTCAAAGGCTGCTGGCTCTTTGGAAAAGGGAAAATGACGGGCTCTTCTTCCTTTTTTCCTCTCACTCCAAAGAACCCCTCATGAGAGGCTTAGGGTGCTTGTTGGTAAGATGAATTGCTAAGTATGAAGTTTACTGGCTATGTAGAGTGCTGTTTGAAAGCCATTTGCTTGTCCTTGTCATGGGGACAATACATTCCGAGGTATACTTGTCCTTGTCATGGGGACAACACATTCCGAGGTATACTTGGATGAGCCTTAAGCCACTAATGTGACAATTCTCACCTAAATAAATGATACTTTGGGTGGATTTGCATCAGTACATTGGATAAATTCTGAGGAAAGTCCTATAATCCATGAGTCTGGTGAGGCCAGCTGTTGCTCCCCTCAAAAAGGTCAGGATAGCATTGCATTAAAAACCAGTTTTATTTTTTTGCTCCTGGTAGCTCGTTATGGATTTTGTTCAAATGTCCCCCGACCCCTCGATAGCCACAGTATTGGCATGTTCTCTTTGGTTAAGGTGCTGCAGCCCGATGGAAATAAACACAGGAAAGAACTTAGGAAGGCATCTTCTGAGGGGTTTTATTGGCGAATCACAGTACAAAAAGCACTTCTGACACCACTCCCTCTACCACATGTGCATACGGTTATTTTTCCTTCTCTCCTCTGGGCGACCGTATCCGAGAAATTCCCAGCCCTTAGCACACACTCGAATCTGCTCTTTTTTCTTTGTCTGCTCAGCTGTACTTTTCACTTCTTTACCCTGAACTCATCCCCTTCTGTTTTCCTTTTCTAAATGTATTATTTATCTCATAAACAGGAGGAGGGGGCTGCAAAATCAATCGGGAAGAGGAGGCCCTGATTCGGGCTCGTCTGCCAGGGTGTGGGCAGTGGAAGTAAATTAGCTTGCAGATTTCCGGAGAGCCTGTTATCAGTGTCCTCTGCCAGGGACCATGCGGAGTGCCAATTACAATTGATTTCTCAATAAAATTGTGTTCAACCTTCCCCTCTCGTGGCCCAACACAGAAACAATAGAGAACATCTCACTTTAAAATTTTTATTCTTTTCAGTCAATTTTGTTCCTGGGGGTTCATTATTGTTATCAGCCTTGGACCTTGAGATGCTCACCTTACTCAGCTTCCTAGAAGACACAAAATGGGCAGAGTCAGCTGGGGTGGTGTGGCAATAAGGGGCTAGCTCCTATCCCTTAAACCTTCCCCCAACCCACCATCCCTCTAGGGCAAGTCTCCACACTGGGTGCCACAGGTTGCTGCCACTGGCCCCCAAGATCTCAAAGTGCAGGAGTTTGATCTCTGTTTTGCATCACCTGCTCAGAGCCTAATGGGCTGTTTACAACAAATTGCTTTTCTTCTCTCCAGTCAGTCACTCCCCCCACCCTCTCTCTCTGTCTCTCATGCATGTGTGTGCTCAAGCACATACGTGTGCTCAAGCACATACATGCACACCCTTGCCTTCCCCTCAGAGCCCATTGCTTTGGGAATCACCAATCAACCAACCTAATTAAAACACGTTTTTCCAATCGCTGGAGCAATTCCCCAAATGCTATACCTTGCCACCAGCATGCTGGGCCTCTCAGTTCACTACCTGTATTCAGCTGCCATAGAAGCTCATCTGCTAAAAAAAAAGAAGCTCATTTGCTATAAAAGCGGTCAATCCATTCAGTGTCACTGTGCATTCTGAGATTTAAAGCATGCACCTTCTCTCCAGAAGCCAACCCTTTCTAAAGAGGAGACAGGTATACAGCCTATATTAATAACACATTACCACCTCCCCCACCTCTACCACTGCCTCACAGCCACCACCTTCCACCATCTTTACCAGCAGTTCAACATCTATGGAACGACTGCAATGGGCCAGCACTATGTGTTTTGTTTCTTTTTATTTCAGGTATTTTGACTTATGTCATTGTTTTCCCCTGCCCCCAAGTTGGCTGTTCCTGTGACTTTCTTTTTTAAACTATATTAACCATTTTTAAGTGTATTTGCAGTGGATTTCAGTTTATTCACCGTATCGGATAACCATCAGCACTATCCATCTCCAGAACGCTTTCTTCTTACAATACTGAAGCTACCCAATAAACAATAATTCTCCATTCTGTCCTTTCTCTAGCCCTGGCCACTACCATTGTACTTTCTGTCTCCATGAATTAGCCTCCCCCCAGGTATCTCATGTAAATGGAGTCACAGGGTATTTGTCTTTTGTTACTAGCTTCACAGTTTCATTTAGCATGATGTCCTCAAGGTTCATGCATGTTGTAACATGTGTCAGAATTTCCTTCCTTTTTAAGGCCAAATAATATTCCATTGTACATGTATACAACATTTTGCTTTATCCCTCCATCTTCCAATGGATGCTTGAGTTGTGTCCGCCTTCTGGCTATTGTGAATAATGCTGCTGTGAACATGGGTATAGAATCTCTTTTGGGTATGTATTCTGAAGTGGAACTATTGGATTATATGGTCATTCTGTCTTTAATTTTTTTAGGGACCACCGTACTGTATTCCCTAGTAGTGGCACCATTTTACATTCTGACCAACAGATCATAAGGGTTCCAATTTCTGCACATCCTGACCAATACTTGTTATTCTCTGCTTTTTTTTCATAGCAGTCATCCTAATGGGTGCAAGGTGGCATCGTAAGTACTTTATATGTCTCAAAACCACCTGATGTTGTAGATGCTATTATTTTCCTCATTTCAAAAATCAGGAAATTAAACTTAAATGTTCTCTTTAAAAAAAAAGGTAAATATGTGAGGTGATGGATGTGTTAATGAATTCGATGGGGGGAGTCCTTTCACAATGTAAACATATATTAAATCATCACTTTGTACACTTTGGATATCTTATAATTTTATTTGTCAGTTATACCTCAGTGAAGCTGGGGAAAAAAAGAAAATCAGGGAATTGAGGCTTGGGGATGTCAAATAAATTGATCAATTTGTGGTGTTCAGATTTAACTTGGTTCTAGAGCCCTTCTAGAAATATAAGGTTCCTGTTTTATAATGTCCCCTGCGCTGGCTGTATTGACAGCAGAGCAAAAAGAATCAGAAACTTTTCTTTTTTCTGTGTAAGGGCTAACACTGCCATATACTTTCTCAGGGAAACAGAGCTCTGCATCTTGCATATGAGTATAAAAAAAGACATTATTCCTTTATTATTCTAAGAAAACCAAAGGAAAAACAAGCTCAACAACATTGGGGCTATTTATTCTCTGTGCCATAATAATTTTCCTAATTGGGCAGGTAAGAACTAACATAGTGATTCCTCCTAGGCCTGAAGGAGAATGGCTATTTTCTGTCAGCCTAAGCAGAACATGCCTCTTATAAGAAGAACTGGTTGTACAGAAGGTATTACCCTAAATCCAAAGTGAACGTCATAGACATATAAATGTATGCATTTCATTGACACTGGTGAAATTTTTGTTCAGCAGTCCTATAGTAGAGGTCTAAATGTGTCACTTCCTAGCTCAGTAAACTTAGGTGAATTTATTCACTTCTTTGAATCTTAGTTTTTTCATCTATAAGATGGGAATTAAAACATCTAGCTCATAATATCTATCCTCTTTTTTCCAAAGAAAGAGGAGGAACAAACAAAACCTTTTAGGTACACTGGGAAGTCAAGCTTGGTACCCACCACCACTCCCCTTCGTTTAGCTGACAAAGGGTATCCCTGATTCAGATTGATGACTTTGTCACTAAGCTAGGGTGTCTTAGCTGAGATATGACCTATTCCGGGCATCCGTGGGAAGCAGGAAGGCCCAGTGAAAATGCCCTCCCTGGAGTTAGATGCCCATGGGGACTGGGCAGAGGGAAATCCAGCAAGATGATCCATTGCTGGTTTTAGCATTAACTTAATGTGTGCCTTGGGGCATGCCATTGCATCTTCCAACTGAGTTCTCAAATCTGCAAAAGGAATAGCTGTCTTTTCCTAAAGAATCTGGTTTTCTTAATTTTCTGTAAGTTAACATAATTCTGTATTTTGCTCACATTTGTGTCTCTTTCTCTGAACTCTGTGCTCCAATGAAACGATTCTTACATATAAGGTTCTTAGTACTTTTTTTTGACACTTAGTACTTGTTCATTAAATCTTTCTCTTTCCTTTCTCTTCTCTCCCCTTCTTTTCCTCCACCTCTCCTTCTTGTACTCCAGAAATGAGCAACATTTTCAACTAAGGCCTGTGGAACCATTTCTCTGAAGTACGTTCACCTTTTTTTTTTTTTTT